>APFE031135285.1:106000-178230 GCA_000404065.3 Pinus taeda
GGAGCCTCCTGACCAGGACGAACCCAAGTGATGCCACGTGGCCACCCACGCACCAACTCAGGTTTTTGCTGCTGATGGGTTAGGTCCAGTCTCTTGTTGTTTTGATTTTTGTCTACATGATAAGAAGTTCTGTCTTGTTTTTAACTGATTCAGATGGTGTTGTGTCAAATCTTTATTTTGGTTTTGTCGATGTTTTCTTGGTCTTCTGCTTGGTTTTTTGTTATGTTAAACTGGTTTCCCCAAATATGGGGTAGTTATGATACTCAAAAGGAACTCCGCTGTTCTCGGCTGAGGCTGCAGCCTATTTGTAATTTTACTTTTGTTTGCTTTTAATAGAATTAGCCTTACAGAGATTTTTTTTTTTTTTTTTTTTTTTTTTTTTTTTTTTTTTTTTTTCTAATTTTTATTGTCATATTATTATTAAGATTTTTTTATAAATATCTATTTTAATTTTTTATTATTATTTCTTATTTTTATTTTTATTTTTTTATAACTGAAATGGTATATTGTTTAGAATGGGTAGATATTAATAAATAAATATATTTAATTATTAATATTGTTATGAATTAATATTAATTTAATATTGATTATTGTTTTGAAAATTAGTATGTATAAGTATTAGGATGAGTATTTTTGTTTTTATGGTTATAGATATAGTTAGTTAGTGTAAATTAGTAATAAATATTAAAAATAAAATAATTTGATAAATAGATTGAAAATAATTCAATTAATAGATTATTAAATTGTTTATTTTAATTATTTTTTAGAATCTTTTAATGTTCCATTGAATTTTTTAATATTTATCTTAGTGACTATTATAATTTTACCATTGCATCTCTACTATAAATATTAAATCTGTTGATCTTTCTCTCCAACTTCGTCGTGATGATGAACCTCATTAGGGGTTCAAAACGCATCGACCCTAAGTTAAATGTTATTTTTCTGGAAAATCTTTGCTTAAATGTAAAAATTATTATTCAATTAATTTATATTAATCAGATTAATGATAAATTATTTAATTATTTCGTAAATTATGAATGATTTAATTTTCATTTTAATTAACCTACAAAACCACCAAATTCAAGAGCTTAGGTATATACATTAACTATATAATAAACAAACCATATAATAATAACTACATTATAAATATTGTTGTATTATACATTAACCAAAATATATAAAAATAAAAAATAAAAAATATGCATATTTAAAATCCCGGAGTTCAGAAGAAATTGTAAATTCAAGAGCTTAGGTATATACATTAACTATATAATAAACAAACCCTATAATAATAACTACATTATAAATATTGTATTTATTATACAATAACCAAAATATATAAAAAAATAAAATAAAAAATATGTATATTTAAAAGCCCGGAGCTCGAAAGATATTGTAATTCATATTTTTTGGTTCACTCGGGCTTGGTCCATTCCATGCTCACTAACCTCGAGGCATAAGAGTTAATCCATAGGGGAGGGACTTTATTTTGTTTAATTTATTACACCGTAAGGCGTTCCCCTTTGAAATCAATTGCCCCAACTGCCACCGTGTACCGATTTGTACCCTCCGATCAAATGTTAGATGATTGAAGTTTTGTACACCATCAGATTAATACTTAATAGTTACTTATTAGTTGAGACAAAATCTTGGGACACTGTATACATACGACCCTAACAGTTACATCAAAAAATGTATAACTCCCTTCCTCCCTTAAGCACAAATCGATAACGGTAGAGAGTGGCTCTTGCTTGCTTTCATTGCTTTGTGAAAATTGAGAAAGTAGAGAGGGTAACCGTCTGTCTCTCCCATTTTGTACGACCTCCATTTGCACTCTTACCCTTACCAAGAGGGCTCTGCAACTATCCTCTGTGTAGGGTCTGAATGTATTGCCTCTTTGAGTGGTATCTCTTGTTCATTAACCAAACCGTCCTCATGGTGACAGTCAGCTTGCAGAAAGGTAAATTTCTCGATACACCATCCGTAGCACGGTAGCCTCTCAGCATGGTCTAATGCAACACCAACACAAAACCAACAACACTCTCATTGTGACCCTTGCTAAGCACTAAAAACACACCCACATCTGACAATTTCATGGATTAGTAACAAACTATTATATTTATATTTATTTTTATTGTGTAATTGGAATTTGTTTTTATATTTTTTGTTTCAAATTGGATTTGTTGTATCTTACCGAGTGATGGCACCACCGTTTCCCCCATCGCCACTTCTATGGTTGTTAGAGGAGATAGGAGGAAGACGAAAAAAATGCAAATGCCCAACACTAAGATTACTGCCGTTGTCCCCATTTATGCTTCTATGGTTATAGAGGGATAGGAGGAAGATGGAAAAAATGTGAATGCCCTAAGACAAGATTAGAAGTAGCCATTGATATCGAATAGAAAATTTTTGAAATTCCAAAAAGAAATGAAGCACGAATGAGGAATTCTAGAAATAAAGAAATGAAGCACAAATGAGATGAGGCTGAGGGTGGAATTGTAGGATCCGATAAATCCCTCTATACAACTTTCAATCTTTTCCTCTGGTGAAGGTATATAATCTTTGTAATTTTTTTGTTTTTATTTTTATTTTTTTATTTTGTTGTAATTCTTTTGAAGGAGCATTGTTTATTTGTCATACCAGAAGGCTCCTAAGCCCATTGTAGGTGCGTCGATGACTTCTCTGGAGTTAATCAGAGTGACCCACAAAGTGAAACACGTTCTTCCGAGTTAAGGGTTGAGTTATTATGACCCAATTTTTTTATTTATTTTTATTTTTTTCTATCAATGAATTCTGCTTTCAAGCGCAGGGTTCATCCCCAATTTTCCATCTCTTCCTCGAGTCTACAAGTATAATATTCAGTGAGTCCTCGTAGATGTGATTTAACTGGTATGTGTAGTAATATTTTATCACATTTGCGTAGTAGGATCTTATTTTATATTTTAGTCATTAATCCCTGGGCATATATAGCCCCAAACATTATTTAATCTTTAATCTTATTGCTCAACCAGAAAATCAAAAGGGGAGGATGACAGGATGTTTAACAAATTGGACAAAAATTAGGTATTAATCATTTGTGGACATGGACATGAATGCAACATTTAGAAATAAAGGTATGGCCCCATTCAATTCAATTCAATTCTTAAGAAAATAAAGAATGAATCATGAACTTTTCTTGAGAATAGAATTTTTCCAGGTTACAACTCTGGTTCGGCTTCACAATAAAGACATGTATACTTTTATATATTTTAACTCAAGTTCCCAAGTTTTGCATTGCTCGAAAATATACGCATCTTCAAAAAGCACACAACCCTACTCGAATATTTTGGTAATAAAGTGGCAGGTTGAAAAGAAAGAAAATCAACAACACACTTTTGGGTTAGCAAAGCTAAGGAAGCTCTGATTGTTGCGGGGAGTAAATGCAAACACAAAAGTTTCCTTGGAGATCTTGTTGGGATACATCTCCATCACATAGACAATTGGCATCCACCCAAGCTGTGACCTATAAGAGTCACCTGCCATACATTTTATGCAAAGAAATCAACACCCTTCAAAGGTCATAAGAAAATCAAGAATGAGAGCATGATGAAGCTTAGTGCTCTCCAAAATTTAATTAATGTATAACAGAAGGTTTTAACTATTCTTACAACCTCATGAACCAGGTCTAAAAGTTCTTATCTAAGGTCATCTATCCCAAGTCTTCTAAGTGGTAAGTATAAACCCTTTTAGCCCATGTCAATCCCCAGGTCTGAACTTGAAGGGTTGCTTATTCCAATCCAGTAACACCTCCGTGTAATGAGAGAACTTAAATGCTACTTGAATTTCGGTTATGATATGGTGAAACCTAGACCTCCACAATATAACATAGGAATTTAACAATAAAAGGGGATTTATGTTGGAGCTGAACTTAATTTAATTAGGAATTTCAAGAATATTTGAAAATTTGATAGATAGGAGTGAAGTCACTGGTTTAGCCTCACCCATAACCGCCAGATTTGAGAATGTTCCCAAATTCTACCCATGGCTAATCCCCGATATTTGCCATCTCTGAGAAGGCCATAACTTTTATATAAAGGCTCATTAAGAATAATAATGAGAAGCATCCTGAAAATATGTAACATTCATAACTTGCATGGGACATCCTTAGTCATGTCATTTGTCATCATCTTTGATCAAGTAGTTATACAATTATTGTTCTCGATCCTACCAATTATTGTTAAGTTCCAAATAATCCATTTACCTTCTCATCATTCCCGAGGTTGTTGATATAATCTAGCAGTGGCTTTGCATAGTGTGTAATTGAATTGATTTCATTTGTAGGGGCTACCTTGTTTATCCCATTAGAGGTGAGATCCAAAGAAGTCACTTTGTGCCCCTTCTGCTTAATCAGAGTAATGATTTTATACCAACACCATGCTCCATGCCCAAGTCCATAAATCAACACAATGTGCTCTTGGCTTCCTCCGCCTTACTGATCAATTTGACCAAAAACAAATACTCATATCAGCTCATCATGGAACTCTAGTTCTATAGATCGGAAACCAGAAAATGAAAAAAGAAAAAGAGGCTGCTGAAGTTTAGAGATTGTATTACCTGTACATGAAAAGCAAGGAGAAGAATGACACCAAAGGCACCAACAATCCTATTCCATTGCAACACCATCCTAATGGTAAAGCAGAAAACAAACTCCAGTGACTAACTCCTCTCTCAAAATCTGTGAGAATTAGATACGTATCTTCTACAATAATTAGTCTTCTAAGCGGTAATTATAAACCCTTTTAGCCCATGTCAATCCCCAGGCCTGACATTGAAGGGTCGCTTATTCCAATCCAGTAACACCTCAGTGTAACGAGAGAACAAAAATGCTACTTGAATTTCAGTTCTAATCTGCTGAAGAATCCATTTACCTTCTCATCATTCCCAAGGTTGCTGATATAATCTAGCAGTGGCTTTGCATAGTGTGTAATTGAATTGATTTCATTTGTAGGGGCTTCCCTGTTTATCCCATTGGAGGTGAGATACAAAGCAGTTAATTTGTGCCCCTTCTGCTTAAGTAGAGTAATAATTTTATACCAACACCATGCTCCATGCCAAGTCCATAAATAAACACAATGTGTTCTTGGCTTCCTTCGCCTTGCTGACCAATTTCACCAAAAACAAATACTTAGATCAACTCATCACGAAACTCCTATTATGTAGATCGGAAAACAGAAAATGAAAAAAGAAAAAGAGGCTACTGAATTTTAGGGATTGGATTACCTATACATGAAAAGAAAGGAGCAGAATGACACCAAAGGCACCAACAATCCTACTCCATTGCAACACCATCCTAAATGTAAAGCAGAAAACAAACTCCAGTGGCTAACTCCTCTCTCAAAATATGTGAGAATTAGATGGGTATTTTCTACAAGGGAGCATAGGTTCTTAAATATAATTGGTAAAGGAGAGAAGGGGCCAAGAGAACTGTACACAGAATATCTCAATCTAAGTAGGAACACATGAAAAGTCAAAGTCGATATCGTAGAAAATCATTGGAGGATGTGAAAAGCAATATGCGAATTGGATTTTATGTATTATGTGGAATCTATTGTCATGCACATGAATAAATTACAACATTCCATTGACCATACTTTCCAATTCCCTTATTCCAGTGGGGGATGATAAAAAATAAAGAAAAAAATAACAATCTAAACAATAGGACTCACTACTTTTAGGGTAAGTTTTGGTTTGTTTAAATCAATTCTTTTGTTCTTGTTTCATAGGACCACCCAAAAATGTGAATCCTAACAGAGTCCAACGAACTACTAAGTTAAAACTAATGCCTAACTCCATATAATTGTGGGTTATTTTCTATGTTTGAAACTAAGTATTCGATATACGTTTCTCTTATTTATTTTCCAAGAAAACTGCATCATCACAAGTCCTACTACGATCTCTTTGATTATGGGTTGCTTGTGCTTGTTTGTATTTTACATCCATACTGTGTTTTTGTGCAGTCTTATCTACATGCTACCTTGGCCTTGCAATCAATGGATCTACTGATTGGAAGTGCAGGTAAAACCAACATCAAAAGCAGGGATGTTCTTCAGTTAAACCCAGAGAAGGATTTATTGTTGGACTTTACCAATAGATTGTTCCAAAATAAGCAGCAAGAAGTGAACAATTGTTTGTTGCATGAGACACTTGATCGATTGCTCCCAAAGGCCACAACCTTCGAGTAACCATTTCTCTGCAAGCCCAGAATCTGTAGACAAATCAGAGGATGGAAGTCAAATTTGAGGAAATATTTCACAACTTTCAAAGTGACTTGTGAGCATTTTGTAATGTGGTGGAGATTGTCTTGTTGGTGTTGCAAGAGATATCCATTGCTTCAAGATGCACTAGAGGCCATGGAAGAAATGCTTTAATGGATCATTCATTTTTCAGAGTCAAGGCGTGCTTAATGGACTTAAGACTCTGCCATTGGGACATGGAAATCTACATTACAGAGAGGGAAAATCATTCATCGATGACAGTTTAATTGAAGGGATTGCAAAAGAATCTCAATTAGCTTGCAAAGAATCTCATCGGGTCATTTTTATGTCAATTGTAAATTCATTTGTATGTCAATGGTAAATTCATATGTATATGGCGAAGTTTTATTTGTCCATTTTTATGTTTATTGTAGATTTCAAAATATTTTAAAACTTTGAGGGAAATAATCTAAATAGACTTCTCTCGTATCCATCATATTTTTAAAATATTTTATAAAAGATATTTTCATCATTAATCCCAGGAGAAAAGGCCATATTAAAAATTGAAAGATTTCATTAACTTTCTACACAATCTCAACTCACAAATATCTTTTTGTTGATTGCAAATTTAGAAAATATTCCAAAATCTGACGATGAGGAGAAGGGTCAATTGTTTGATGTATTTCTATACCATCAGATTACAAAATATTCTAAAAATATGCCATCCATATGAATTCAACATCAACCCACACCATTTTGTTTTTCAATTTCACTTCCACCAAAATTGATTAGTATATGCTCCCATCCAGTTATAGCTAATCTTTGTGGCCTTGAGTTTCTGCATCTTGAAGGTTTCACTAGGCATATCCAATCTTTGTGGCCTTGGGTTTCTGCATCTTGGAGGTTTCACAAAGCTAAATCCATTTTCTAACAGGACAACATAAAATTTTGTCTCGATGTAAAGAGATGGAGAGTAGTGGTAATTATGGGAAATATTACAATGCTTTCAAGCTCAGTAACTATGTAAAAAATACAAAATACTACCTTGGTAAGTGTTGGTTTATTTTAATTAGGTGACATCGTTATATTATCATATGGAGATTCTCTAAAATTGGTGGTTTTAATTTGATATTATCTACAATCGGTAATTTTGGAGAGGAATAAGAAGAAATTAGCTTTGTTTGTTATTTGAAGTGGCTTCAACATTTGTTCCATAAGCCTAGCAATACAATTTCTTAAATAGAATGGGAGATTTCTTCTCGGGTGAGAAAGGCAAGTCTGCCTTGCCCATGCTTGGCTACAACTCCATATCCCCCAAGAAAAAATGTGGGAGGGATGAGCAAATTATGCACCGTTATGCCCATAAAGTGTATATAGAAGTTCTCGAAACTGTTGTGGGTTTGCTTCATTCTTTCGATAGAGCAACAATCACATGCAGGAGCTTAGAAAAAATTCCTTCTATGCCACCTGTCATCCATCTATGTGGTTGGATTATACGTTATATGATTGCAGAGTGTTCAACCATTTGATTAGGATAAGGTAGTTGGATGAAGAAAGCATTTGGAGCATAATTCCTGAAGCTAATAAAAGAATTTAAGGTTGAACAATGATTTCCTAACCAAACACCCACTAGATAACAAACGATGGGTTTATTTTGAATCCTCTTAAGGACATTTGGAAGGTAGATTTGGGAGAATGCTTTGCACATTTTCAAGGTTAAAGTCTTGGCATAATTCTGAGGGTAAGTCTGGAGAGTTGTTGAAAACAACTACAAAGATTTGAACTTATAAATTTGAATCAGAAGAAATCTCCCATTCTATTGAAATCCTTACAGTGATAATTGAGAAGCTCACATTTGGTTTTATCTTGTTTATTTAATTAGTTTTCTCAATTTGTATTTTCAATTTTGTTGTGCAATTTTAATTGGTTTCTTATTTATTTTTGGCAGGGAATTTGTTGGAAAGATGACTCAAAGAGATCTGAAATCAATGAGTTTTCCCCATCAAAGGAGAACAAGAAGATTTGCAGCTCCAATTTTGATGGATAAATTTTTTTTGCAACAACTCTCCATTTTTGGCATAATTTTTGTAAATAATAAATTTTTGTTTTGAGAATGAGGAAAGGGTTCATATTCTTTGCAAATTCGAAGTTTTTTTGCACTTTTGTAAGGAAAATTCTTGCTGTAGGTGAGAGGAAAATTCATACATGAATTTTTTGAGAGTTTTATTTTCAAAACTCAATCTTTGTATTTAAGGCAAAGCTTGCACTATTATAACTCTTTTCTTTAGTGACAGAGCTCATGACGTTGAAAGGACTGTTGGAAATATATTTGTTAAATAGAGTAAATGTAACAGCCCAAAATAGCTATCTAATTAACTTTAACATTAAATTTAAACTATGAAACCTCGGCTTACCTGTGGTAGAAGTAGGAACCGCAACCGGGTTTTGGGGACGACTCTCCTCCCAACTGTAGGCTCAATTGTGTAGGATTCTGCTACAACTGGCCACCCCCGAGCCCTCAATCAACAACTACTGCCAGTGCTCCTAAGTCTTAGTATACCATTCTCCCAAGAGAATGAAAGATAGCATCTCGGAATGATAGAATGCAAGAATGCCTCTTATCTTCCTCACCATCTATTAAATAGAACAACATTGGATGGGGAACCACATGCACACACTCCATGTGTCTACATGCAACTTGATTTTTAGCCTTCTTTATTTCTTTACTTTTCTTTTGATTTTTAGCTTTCTTGTTTTATTTTCTTCTTTTTGATAGCTTTACTAATTCTTTTTATTGCTTTCTTTGTTTTATTACTATTTATTCTTATTTAGAGCTTTAGTGTAGTTATTACTATTTTTATTATTTTTATTTATTTTCTTGTATATTTTAAATATCATTCATGATTTATTATTTTTTTATTATTTTATTATTTATTATTATATTATTATTATATAATTTATTTTTGTTAATTATTATTATTTATTATATTATTATATTATTATTTATTATTTATTATTATATATTATTTTATTATTTATTATTTATTATTAAAGGGAGGGATATTACAGTAAATGAAATGAGGTTTTATTATTTATTATTTAAATACTTTTATTTGTAAATGAAAATTTTATTTTTTCAACAACATATTTGTTTCATTATTTGTACTTTTGTTTGATATGAAAATGATTTTATTCTAGATCAACTATTTGATCTAATGGTTTTAGAGATCTATTATTTATTTCAGATCTCCTCTTGTGCTTAATCAAATTTCCGAGTAACTATTTACTCATAAATTTTCCATATTAATTTGATTTAATTGTCAATGAATTGTAAGAACTATTTCTACATTTTAATGACTAATCTTCAATGTTTTAAATCTCTAAAATAGAACATACATGGCATTTAAAATATCAGTTGTTAGAAAAATTTCAGTAGCTTGATATTGATCATACAACACATGTTAAATGCCCATTCGTTTAATTGCTTTTCTCTTGATCTGGGCGAAATTTACATCTTGTCTTAATCGAGATAGGTTAAATTTGATTTCCTTTTGATTATTGCATTTTAGATTAATTTGCATTTTCAATTTTTTTTTTTTAGAAGTCTCCTTACACAGAAGCAACCTTAGATGTGGTTTGACTGAGCTCTCAATTTAGCTTAAGGATTATTTTTTTGCAAGAGCTCTGGCAGAGGGTATATCTGATATTTGTCTTTTTGTTGATAAGCAGTAGGATAAATCACAAGTCAATAGGAAGGGAGAAGGGGTAAATAGACCCAATAGAACTGGTCAGAACCATTAAATCAAATAGACAAGAGCATAGTTTGGGGCTTTGACTGGGTGGTCTCTCCTAAGAGTTGATAATGTCATTTTTGGCCATCAACATTTTTGGCACTAGAAGGAGGTCCAACATTAAGTTGTCTTTTTAAAGTTTGTGTTTTTATTTTTTATTTTTATCTTTTTACAATGGCTCCTTCTAAATTACCTATTTGGAGTTGCTTCATTGGAATCCCACCTATCACTACTCCAATTAAAGTAGTAAGTATTTTGTCAAAAATGAAGTTTAATGGTAAGAAAAATGTTTTTTCTTATGATAATATTGTTTAATTTATTTTAAATTGCAATAATTATGATATTGAAGAAGGTGTGTTGTGCATGATGTTTACTCTCACTTTGACAGGCTTAGCTAAAGACCGATGTAGATCATTTCCATTTGCCTCCATACAAATTTGAGAAAAATTAAAAAAAGAATTCCTTCACGATTTTCAAGACTACAATTATGAAAAGGTTTATGATCAACTTAAAGAACTTTTCCAGATTTGAAGGTGATTCTTTGGATGATTTCTTATTAGATTTAAATTTTTTTTTTTTTTTTTTTTTTTTTTTTTTTTTTTTAATTTTTAATTTTTAATTTTTTCCGATTTAAATATGAATATTTACCTCATGAGTTTCAGTTAATAGGATGGTTTATAAATTTAGTTTCTCTTCCTTGCAATGTTCCAAATCCACATAATGAAACAAATTCAAGCTTTGATGCATCACCTTCTGTTTCTATTAACATGACTGAAGATTCACTTACTGAAGGTGTACATGCCAATCATGATGAAATTGCATTAGCTATATATGATAAATTCCTACAACTTGTGAATACTACCTACAATGTTGAAGATGATTCTAAAGAATCCTTCAAACAGGTTGTTGAAGACCGTGATGATTTCTATCATGTTACTAGTCTACAATCACAAAGCTTGGAAGAATCTAACAATCAATTAGCAAACTTGAAGAATCAACTGCTAATAAATTTGAAATCAACAAGCAACAAGTTTAGCAAATAATGTGTAGCAAACAAATCATTAAGCAAACTTACAAATTGAAAATTCTAATAATGAACTTTCTGTAGTAAATGGTTCTCATGCTAAAATTTGTGATTAGTCACAAAGATTTGCGTAGAAAAATATCAATCTTCAAAAAAATGTGGTCAACTAGATAGATAATAAAGAATCTAAAATTTGCAATATGAAAAGTGAGCAACCTCCTCTAAGTCAAGAATTTTTCAGGTTCATTTCTTCGAACAATCACTTTTCTCTTTATCCTAATATTTTTTCTAATTGTAATTCATTTGTTAATAATCCAACAATTCCTCTTTGCATAATTGATAATCTTGAAAATGGAGGAGCTATTATAAATTTTGAATTATCGATTAGTTTTGATTATGATAAAGTCATTTAATGACAATTCTTGCTTGAGGGCTGAAAAATTATTCAATCATTTTTCTTATTCTGATACATCTTATGAAAAGGAAGGGAATTCTCATGAAAATTTTCAAGTCATTTTTGATGAATATTTAGAATTCGAGGACAATGAGTCATTTCAGTCATTATCAATTCCTCACATTCTTGATATTTCTTATATGCTTCAAAATGAAGACTCACCTTTTACTAAGATTTCTATTAAAAGGTTTCATTTTGAAACCTCATCTAATCATCATGACTTTTCCATTCCTATTTATGACTCTAATATGCATCAAATTTCCATTTTTGATCCTGATCTTGAGTATCCACTATTTCCACAAGTAGAAGCTTGCACAGATGTTGATTATATGGCTCCAGCCAATACTTGTGGGAAGGAAATGATTTCAAATAAGTCCTAATTATTTTGTAACACTAACTGTAACATTATTGTAAATAATGAAGTAATTTTATTGTTTATGTTTCTTTTATTTTGGTCACTTTTAGATCTGTTTTCTTCTCTTATTTTTTGATTTTTGGATATCATATGTTGGCATATTGAACAATCAAGCATTGAACACTTGCAAAGTCCATTACACGAAGAATGTGATGAATTTGAAAGTTTTAATCATGACCATCAAGAGTTTAATCTTTCAATTCCATTTGATTTTCATGACTTATCAACTTACTCTTTCTTCTAGAATTCATTTTTCACATGAATCAACACTTGTGAGTGCATCAATACAATGTGACCAACCATTTACACTAACAAAATATATTCTGGTAGATTCATTACATTTCCACTATGATTTTCAAGATCCATTTGAAAATTGCTTGGAAAATTGAATTCAATAGAGATTTCTAATGGTTTGCCTCATGTGCATAATACTAACAATTTTATGCAGGTTCCAACACCTAAAGACACATCATTAGAGCCTACCCCGTTATCTTCTCTTATTACAAATTCACTTCAATCATTCAATAAGATTCATTCAAGCTTTTATGATCCAATTGAAACTTGGATGGAGCATTCGTTTCAAGAGAATTTGTTGTACATAAATTTCTTTTCCTAAAATTATTAAAGGTAAGTGTACATATTACAACTAAATTTTCTTTTGATAATTTAGTGGCGATTTCATTTATATTGCTAATTTTTTTATATTTTCACTTGTGTAGAAATAAAACTAAGGGAATGGCTCCATTGGAAGTATGATTTCACTTAGTTTTGATCTTCTTTTATAAATTAGGATTACTAATAACAAAGAAAACTATCAAAGGGGCACTGTAAACTCAAAACGAGAACTCTAGCAAAAAAAACCCCCAAAAATATGAAAATGCAACCAAAAAATGAAAAGTGTTGATGTTGCATCAACATTTATTTATTTGTTTTTATTTTATTTTATTTTATTTATTATTATTATTATTATTTTTTCTTTTGGGTAAATTTTCAAATTTTTTTTTTTAAATAGCAGTGAAAAGCATTTTTTTTTGTAACCACCCTCCTCCCACACTTACCCAAGATAGCTGGTCCACCGGGGTAAATATGTGATGAAGAGTTACTATGATATGATTCAACTCCCCAAGTACAATTAAGGAAGTGAAATTGACAAACCAAAACCAAACTAACCTTCCTTAGGAGCTACAACACCCTCAGGGGCTAACCAACCACTCCAGGTGCCCAAATCCTAAGTTAACTTGCATTTTAAGTGAACTAGACCCCCAGTCACTCCCATGGAAAGCCTTCCATGTGAATGTAACCCTCTAGTCGCTCCCAAAACAAGGCATCCATGCAACTGCAGTCTTTTTCAAGCAGTTCTATGCTAGCGACCCCGAATTATGAGCCAATTTTTCAGGGTTAGGACTCAATCCTCTGCCCAAAACTTAATGACATTCTCAGAAATGATAAGTAACAAGAAGACAATACCTCTAATTCAAAACTTGAACAAGGACTTGACTTGAATCATCCTAACCACGACAAGAATTTCATCAAAAAGATCATGAACATGTAATGTACAGGTCATAAAAACACATATGAACATAGGTACCTCATACTTATCCGAGATTTGTTAAGGTCTGATGCCCTGTCATATTAGTTGAATTATCATCTATTAGGTCATTCATTCATTAAAATTTCATCCACTAACCAAAACATTATGAGAGACATAACTCAAGACTGTCATAAAACTATACTTGTAACCAACATATAACCAGATAAATAGCAACAATAGAACAACCATCATAGCCACATAATAACAAGTACATTTAAACATAGAGAATAAGAGGAAAGAAGCTCTTATTACCACATGCAAAATCCAAACAAGTCAGGGACTTCCACATAGCACCCGACTATAGGTTGGGTTGAACCAAATCTTACATTCAGCCAATCACCCTTGCACCATATTTTAAGCATGAATGTGGGATCTCATGGAATAAACCAAGAAAACCAAACTAGGGTTTCTAGAGGCCAAACCACCTCAACCCTCAACCAGTGATTCCACCTGACGACCGAACATCACTTACCATCACAAGATCAGACTCTATCCAAGTTGTCTAGGGATCTTGAGCGTTTTCTCAAATTTATCTTCCAAGACTAGTAACTTAACCCACAACTACCACTGAGCTCCAAATAATTTGTCCAACCAAGGCTTCCAAGACTAGCAACTCAACCTATGAAGGGCTCTAGAGTGTTTGTCCAACCAAGGCTTCCAGGACTAGTAACTCAACCCAAGATGTTACAGGGCTTCCAGAGCATTTGTCCAACGAAGGCTCCGGGAACTAATAACTAAACCCACAACCATAAGGAACATGAGCACCAACTAGAAAACAAAAGGGTAGAACCCATAACACCATGACTATCCAGGAAATGACAAGGCTAGGCAAAATCACTGTCAATCTAGGTAATCCTCCATGCCAATGACAAATCATAACGAAATAACCACATGCATATACCATGCATGCCAGAAATAGCAAGGAAATCATACTTGCAAATCAGTACATACAAATAAAACCTGTTGTAGTTGCTAATCCCACTATCCTCCTGCGCTTTCCGGCTTTTCCATTGCCTTCTTTCTCCAAATCCAAAGTATGCCAAAATGCTCCAGAAGTGATCTAAGAAAACTCTAAGTGTCCAAGAGTATGAGAGAGAAATAGTAGAATGAAAGTGTCAAATATTGAACTAAGAAAAGTTATGAAATGATCCTCAAAATCCTTTTTATCATTGAGGCCTCTATTTTCTTCATTTTCCATTATTTTCCTTCATTTTACTCCTCAGATGCAACCTATGAACTTTCATCTTCCTTTTCTCCTAATTTCTATTCTTTTCAAAAATAAATTTCCAATAAATGCCCCATGCCTTTTGTTGGGAACGGGTTCCCCCAAGGACAGTTTTGGGGCTAAAAGACCATGTTTTGGGACAATTATGTAATAAAGTTGTAAAGTCTCCGTATTTTGTGGTCGCGGAGTGCGAAGGTGTTAAGATTCATAAAGGGTTGTTCGCCCTTATTTTGTAAAGTGTCAAGTCAACTGTAAAGATCCACCCATGGTCCGCGGACCATGGGATTGTATAAAAAGGAGCTAAGTAAGTAAGCTCTAGGGAGTTAAGTAGAAAAGTGTTAAGCATTGGAGTTTTGGTAGAGATTTCTAAGTGTTTCGGGTCTTAGCATAGGTAGAGGCTTTGCACCTGAGTGCGCAGAGGCCTAGGGTGGAAGTTCGCTACTGAGTGCGCGGACCCCTGCAGCTATGTGCACAGGGCAGATAGAGTCTTTATTAAAATGAAAGATATCAATAAAGATAATTATTCTACAAGTACTGTGTATTTAGTTCCTGTTAATGCATCTGATTATATTACATTTTGGGTTTGATTTACAATGTTTAATTGATGCGCGAATATATGTGATTGTATTGGTTAATTGAATGCAAGTAAGGATATCAGTTTACGCGACACTAACTATGATTGATTAGAAAGATAAGTAAAACACTTGAGATAACTTGGGAACCTATACAATACATTGTCATAGATGCGTGAAAGTACCTGGACCACAGGTTAAGGCTACGCGAAGGTCAATCGTACACCTTTGCAGAGGTACTGAAGGGTGGAATAAGGGGCAGACTGATAGAGCCCTAAGGCCTAGTGACCTACGTGAAAGTAGGGACATAAGGAATAAACCAACATCACGACCATCTTAGGGTGCGAAAACTTGGTTCCAACATCCCCCCATACTGCTTCGGGTGAGACTTCAGTATGCACTCCGCGGGTTGACACCAAAAGGGCCAGTAGTGTAGGGATTTGTTTCGCTAAATAACATTGAACCTGGGTTAGGCCCCACAACACCAACAAATGGTTCCGTTTCTAGGGACCAGAATCTGCATAAGAGATGTGTGATGTCATATCAGTGGAATCCAACTAAGAAAGAAGTTGAAGACTGGTTGGATAGGAATATCTACAAATTCGTGGCATAAGAGAAAAAAATCCATGGCTAACAAAGGAACAGTGGCTAGACAGGTACTTGTATATAGAAATCCATGAAATCCTTTTCTGTTCCTTTCTAGTTGAGTTATACGAGTGGATCATGAAGCTAACAGATAACCAAGGAAGGTGGAGGCTTGACGGTCCTATTGTCTGGACCTCAGAGTTAGTACAGAAACCGAAAGCTTCTGAGGATAAGATTGCCCACACTGTTGATCATTGGCTTGATCGTATCATAGGAGGGTTTGTGACAGAATTCGTGGTTGATACCTTAGTCAGTTACAGCGAGGCGGAGTGACGCTTTTTCAAAGGTCCGCAAGGTAACTACTTGAAGTCTTTAAATACTTGGATTAAGATGTTATTGTGTGAAAAAAGGGTTATGCAGCTACCTTGATGTTCGGATCTACGCGAAGTGGAAAGACTTACAGAAAAAAAGAAAGAAAGGGTCCTGAATATAGCCCATTGATTTCACCTCCTTTGAGCGATGAAGAGGGAATAATGCAGGCTTCTCCACGAAGTGTAGTTCAGTTGATAAAATGAAGGTTCCCACAACTACCACCTCCACCTTCACCATCATCACCCCTTGCGACTTTGCCCACACCACTGCCACCTCCACCCCAGTTCAACATGGTGAATTCAGTGAAACTACCTTTGTTTAAGGGCTTGGGAAATGAGGACCTGGACCAGTTCTGGTTCGTTGTAAAAGATGTATGGGAAGCTCAGGGCATCATAAATGATCACATGAAGAAGGAAATGCTGGTTAATGCGTTACAGGATCTTGCACTAACTTGGTACATCAAGTACTCTAATGATAACCCAAACGTTGGGTTAGCAGAGATCCAGATTGCGCTGAATAAAGAGTTCAGTAGGCCTAAATCCGAGGCACAGTCGATTGTGGGGTTCAAGGAAATCCCGATGAAACCAAGTGAAACACCTTGGGAATTGGATCAGAGATTGAAGTGTAAAATCCGCGAAGCTAATATGAACTTAATAGATGGACAACACTGCGAGTGGTTTGTGGCTTTGCTCCTGCCTCACCTAAGGGTTGCACTGTCACAATAGAAGATTACGACTCAGGTAGAGGCCTTGGAGATTTTCATAAGATTGCATGAAACACCGATGCAAGATCCGAATCTGGGGGTTCAGCAGATCCATGTGCAGTTGCAAAATATTTTCCTCGAAATGAAAATTTTGAAGCAAGACAAAACAATTGGACTGGAGGCGTGCGAAGAGATATTGTGCATGAAATGTAAAGGTCAGGGGCATGACAAAGACCATTGTCTGGTCTTTGCGAACTATATTGCAGGAGGAGGACCGATCCCTTTGAGGCTGGAGGCCCAAGCAGGACCAAGTGTGGGGCTTGCGTTGTGGTGCATTATAAGTCAGGTAGCAGGGAAACATACGACTGATAACTGTCATTTGTTGCAGAAGTTTGTACAAACACTGCAACAACTGTTCTGCAACTTTTGTAGGTCGGTAGGGCATGATGAGCAGAACTACCGAAGTTATGAATTTTTTGATGGATTGAACACCCACCTATAGAGTTCAGGTAGAAACAAGACCCCTTGACCAGAGCGTTGGGATGGCGCGAACAAGATTTCAAGGGCGTGGACGAGGCCAAGGCAGAGGAGGACCTGACAGAGGTTGGGGATAACTGATTTGTTACAGTTGTGGAGGACCAAGACACTATGCCCATGAATGCACTAACCCAACGCATTCGTCGTGCAAATACTGTACTTAGTTTGATCATGAGATGGAGGACTGTCCTACACTGATAGCAAGGATACGCGACAAAGGGGTGCTATCACCATAGCTGACTTAGAACTTGCAGATGATGAGGGCTGAGCCTCGCAAAGAGGATCTGAATTTGAATATAGTGCTTCGAAGTGGAATTGCAACGGGTGACGATAAGGGGAAACAACCTGAAGACAACGCATGGGTTCAAAAAGCTCTGGAAAAGGAGGCTGAATTTGATTTGGAGCACACATACGAAATGTTCATGGAAGCAAAAAAGAGCTTCGCTAAGGCCTCTACCTCAAGGAGCCGGGATAAGCTTGTTAAGGAAATGGACCCTTCTATTCTTACAACCTTTCTAGAGACCTGCATGAAGCTCTTGCACGATAGCAAGGATGTAAAGGGGTTACAAGAACTTATAAATAGATGCGCCATAAACACTCCGGGTGAACCATGCGTGGTACGGAATATTGGTAAGCATAAAGCAAGGACTAGACGTGAGATGAGACTGACCACACAGATAAGAATATGAAAAGGATCAGGTTATTTTGGACCTATGCTGAGACACAAACGTTTTTCTGAAGCAGACTTGGGAGTGGATGGGGAGACCCGCATTGCAGTGGTCTTTGATTTAGTTAAGGATGGAAAATCAGTAGAAGATCATCCCCATGGGACGGCTGTAAGGAGTAATTATAGCTATCGAAGGTGTGAGCGCATTAGCTGATTTTGAAGTAATAGAAATTGTGGATGACAACAACCCTTACCCTATGCTCCTTGGCATCAATTGGGCTACTGACATGAACAGGGTAATCAACCTAAAGAAGCAAAATATGATATTCGAAAAGAAATCGCTTCGCGTAATAGTACCCCTAGATCCTGCTGAAGGATTGTGCTATACTAAACCAGTCCGTGATTACGGAAGTGATGACGATTTGGATTGTATATATAAGATAAAAACGTGAGACCAAGATCAATGGGTGAATTCGACAGTGGATGGATGAATTACATGGGATCGTGAGAGTTCCTGCAACTCAGACTGAGATGAAGAATTAGAGCAATGGCAGAATCGACTACATGAAGTAACCACGCTGAGCTATAACATGATGACTCGGTCGCTGCACTGTGTGTCGTCAGAGGTAGGAAATCTTCCCAATTATGATGGCTTGAATGATGTGGATGTTTTTTTGGATGCATTTGAGAGGGAAGTACCAGAGAAGCAGTGCTTCCAGGCTTTAGACTGAGAACTGTGTGCTACGCCCACAAGATGGTGGGGTATGCACAAGGGTAATTTTGATGATTGGCGCGAGTGTAGGAGGATGATGAGAACACACTTTGGGAAGCTGAAGGTACAAATGAAAAAAATGTATGATAGGAAGGATGATTCATGTGCACACTTGACCAAATGGGCTAAGGCTTATGGAGCGAAGCCCCAACCTGAATGGGTGCACTTGTTTAGTCACACCTTGGATGTCATCTCAATGAACTGGTACTTGGAGACAGAGCTCCGCCATGGCACATGCGAATGGCATATTCTACATGAAGGGTTCATAATGACGTTCAGCTTCAAAGACGGGTTTGACTGCATTGACGAAGTGCTATAAGAAGTTAAAGCAACAATCTTTAGGATACCACAGGATCCTTTAGATCTGGTTCAACCCGATTGGACCACTCAGCTGAGCCACACGTTGGAATGCCATAACATAACTACTGAAGAAGAAGTTGATGACCCATGAAAGATTAATATCCCTGAAACTGAGGGTCACCACGAGGTCGGGGGACCACAGATTGAGAATCCCGATATAACCGTGCCACTAAAAATGAAACAGGTAAATATTAGTACGGAGGCGGAGCCCAAATTCATGAAGATTAGAGATTACTGGGATGACGTGACGGTAGATAAGGTCACCGAGTTGCTTTGCGAATACCAGGATTTGTTCCCTACCAAGTTTACAGAGTGAAAGGGGATAATAGGAGACCTAGGCGTTATGAAGATCACATTAAAACCTGATGCGAAGCCGGTTAAGCAAAGACCTTACCATCTCAATCCAAAGTATAAGGAGAAGGTCTGCTTAGAGTTGGATGAGATGCTCGCGGTAGGCATCATTGAGCCCATAGAAGAATCTAATTGGGTAAGCCCAATGGTGGTATAGGAAAAGAAGCAAAAGGATGAAATAAGGATATGCGTAGAGCTCAGGAAGTTGAATGATGCTTGCATGCATGATTATTTTCCGACTCCATTCACTAATGAGGTATTAGATAATGTAGGTAGCCAAGAAGCATACTCCTTCACTGATGGGTTTTTTGGGTACCATCAGATCAAAATTGTGCCTGAAGATAGAAGAAAGAAGACCTTTGCGACTGAATGGGGATGTTTTCAGTACACTATAATGCCTTTCAGATTAAAGAATGCACCTACGATTTTCTCGCGCGTAGTCATTACTGCATTCAAAGACTTCATTCATAAGTTTTTGGAGGTGTACTTTGATGACTAGACTGTGTTTGGGTTGGTGAAATGCCATGTGGCAAGCTTGCACTTAATGCTAGATACTTGTCGAAGGTACCAGGTTGCGCTCAATATGAAGAAATGTCTGTTTTGTGTTCTTTTTGGGACTCTGTTGGGTCATGTGGTTTGTAGATAGGGACTGATGGTAGATCCCACGAAGATCATAGTGATACTTAAATTGGAGTCACCGAGGAGTGTGAAACAGCTATGCGCAACCTTGGGACATACTGGTTACTACAGGAAGTTTATCAAGGGCTATGCTTAGATCACCACGCCTATGGAGAAGTTGTTGAAAAAGGATGTCACATTCTATTGGAACGAGGATTGTGAGAAAAGCTTGGATGTATTGAAAGGAAAAATGGTCACGCGGTGATTTTAGTCTTCCCAGAATGGAAGAAGGAGTTTCATGTACATGTAGACGCATCATGTATAGCACTGGGAGTAGTATTGACACAGGATGACAGAGGAGAGTTGGACCATCCTATAGCATTCACAAGCAGGAGGTTATCCAAGGCTGAGAAGAACTATTCCACCACCGAGCACGAAGGATTAGCCATGGTATACATGCTCCAGAATTTCAGACACTATTTGCTGGGCAGACATTTTAAGATGTATACAGATCATTCTATGTTGAAATACCTGGTCAATAAGCCTGTGTTGGGGGGGATAATCTGTAGGTGGTTTTTGTTGTTCCAGAAGTATGGTTTTGAAGTTATTGTGAAGCTTGGACGACTGAACGCGAGACCAAACCATCTGTTGCACATCGAAATCGGGGAAGATCCCACTAATTTGGAGGAGGGATTTCTTGATGTACAACTATTTACAGTGTGTGTCATGGATGGTCACTTTGAAGACATCATACACTTCCTAGCAACCGGAACCATCTCGGAAGGCTACACCATCCAACAGAAAAAAGAGTTAGTGGTACATGTGGCATACTTTTCTGTCATTGCCGGACATCTGTACAAAATGGGGTTTGATGAAGTATTACGACGATATGTACCGGAGTTTGAAAGGAGAAGTATCCTTGCAGACACTCATGGGGGCACCGCGAGAGACCATTATGCAGGAAGAGCGACCGCGCAGAAGATTCTATGCACAAAGTTGTGGTAGCCAATCCTCCATAAGGATTCAAAAGCTTACTGCAAGGCATGTGATGTGTGTCAAAGGACTGGCAAGCCATCACAAAGAGACTAGTTGCCTCTGAACCCAAAGATGATGTTACAACCTTTTTTGAGATGAGCCATAAATTTTGTGGGACCCATTCAGCCCTAAGGGAAGAAGATGGGAGTGTGATACATTATCACGATGACTAAGTATTTGACTCGATGGGTGAAGGCACAACCCGTGAAGGACTACACAAGTGCAACCGTTGTGAAGCTTCTCTTTGAGTATGTACTAACACGATTTGGATGTGCAAAGATTTTGATGAGTGATCGTGGTACGCACTTTCAGAATGAAACGATCAGCACACTAACGGAGGAATTTCAGGTGTATCACCAAAAAAGCACGCCTTATCACCCATAGGCTAACAGGATGGTGGAAGCATTCAATAAGGTACTGGAGAACGTGTTGATCAAGGTTTGCAATGCTCAACAAAGTGATTGGGACTTGGGCATACCCATAGTACTATGGGCCTATCAGACGATATGCAAAAAGTTGACTGGACAGACACCCTTTAGGCTTGTATACAGTGTTGAAGTAGTGATGCCCATGGAATACATTGTGCCTAGTCTGCACATAGTAGCACTCATGGGTATAATGGATCACAGAGCCTTGGAAGAGAGGCTTTCATAGCTTGTTGAGCTTGAGGAATAAATATTTATGGCTGGATTTCACCAACAGGTCCAAAAGTAGCGTGAAAAATAATGGCATGATCCACACATTAAGCTACGCACCTTTAAGGTAAATGATTTGGTTTTTTTATATGACAACAAGTTTGATAAATGTCCAGGGAAATTCAAAATGCACTAGCTAGGGCCCTATGTCATTAAGGAGATTACCGATGGTGGAGCAGTTCAATTGGTTAAATTGAACAGAGATCCCTTCCTAGGAAAGGTGAATGGTAGCCGATTGAAGCCATACACCAGTGATCCGGCGAAGTGACTATATGAAGGTAGCATAGACTTAGCGCTCCAAGCAACTGAAAGGAGCTATGGGACTATAAAATACACTTCCTGGGTTAGGGAATTATGCGATTGGAGGATTTTGCAAAACGAGAAGATGTCAAAGGGTTCGCGACAACACAGGATGAGCTGTGCTACTTGGGGAGAAATCACGTAGGTTAGCCGGAAAGTGACTGTTAAAGTCACTATTCATGATTTGACGGTAAGAATGCAGCCAAATGGAGGTGGTGAACAACATTTAAGACAAAATTTATCGGTAAGATCCTTATAAATCTACTGCCAATCCGACATTAATGAACCGAATGTGGGGGGAATGGTCGGATTTGAATTCAAAATGGCCTATAAATTACAGGTGGAGGCCCATCGAAAAACACTTGGCATTTTGAACATTGAGTTGGTGAGCTCTCAGACGTGCATGGCCCACACATTCTTCGAAGAATTTCTTGACTGCCCTGTGTTTGATCAGTTTCCAGAGTCCAACCGTAATTTCGTTCGTGATTCTATCCCAGGATCCAAAGCTATGGACACGGAAGTAGTGACAGCTGAGTGGGTTGTGCTTGAGGTTGTTAGGGAGGTAGAGGGAGTTGCTTCAGAGGTTGCTAAGGTACTAGCTGAAGTCCCCAAGTCACCACGGATGCTTAGACCGAAGCCTACCCCGACCAAGGAGAGTGAGATGGATAAGAAGGGCAAGCAGGCTGTGATTCTGGTGTGCATGTCAGCTAGATGAAACCCACAGAAGGACAAGCCCACTGCACAGGAAAAGGGAAAAGCTATTAACTTGGAGCCAGAGAAGGAAGAGATTGAGGAGCTCCTAATGGATGATGAGGATTTGAGGGTGGAAGTGGAGGAAGTTGAAGTTGAGGGTTCTGACCCTATCACTAAGTTGCCCAAATCATTCCTCCACGCAAGGGCAAGACCAAGGTGCCAAAGGACCTTGATGAAAGCAAGGTCGCCTTACACACACCTCTGCTACCAGATGAAATTGTCTTTGAAGGACTGCACTTGGGATGGGTTCCTCTGTTGAAACTGGAAGATTGGAACTTATATGACCATGAAAAGTTCCCACACTTGGTGATAGAACAACTCATGCATCACATTCTTCACATAACCACTGGCATGACTACAATGGAACCACGGTAGTGGCTCAAGTGAGTAGACAAGGCAGGTTTGCTGAACCTACTATGGGTGCCGCACTACAATCGCACCCCCATTACAGTATTGGTCATCAAGAAACTGCTATGCTTGGTTCCCAATGGGTGTCTGTGGCTGGAGGAGCCTGTTAGAGCCTAGATTGACCTCAGGTTGAAGGGAGGCAATCCTAGGATAACCACAAACCAAGCTTAACTTGGTAGCTAGCCCTACCAGGTTGGGAGAGGGCTCTCTCCTTGTCAATATCAGTTGAGATGAATGAATAAAATATGGATTTTAGGCTATGTATAGTAGCTCTAGGGTTTTTTGGTTGATTTTGATGGTTTTGTTGCTGGATCAGATGGAGCAGGCAGCTTTGGGTCTGGGAAATCAAGTCAGGAATGTAGGGTGTTCTGTGGGGTGACGTAGGTAGGTGTTTAAGCACTTGTAATTGAGTGAGATGGCAGGTCTAAGACTAATGAGGGGCTGAGGAGGGCATGCAGAGATCATGTATCCTCTTCAAACTGTAGAAAACATCAAAAACTAAATGTATTCCTAAGGCAGAGCACTATCAAGAGTGTATTCTACCTATCTATCTTGATTTCATTTAGTTTAGAAGAATGAAATAGATTTTGGCACAAATAACACATGATAAAAAATAATGACAGAAATAGAAACTATGCAAAAACAAATTACCACAAGAATCCCACAAAAATAATTGCAAATCCTGGTTTATTTCCTTGCCAAACTGCTGTAGAGATGTACAATGTAGCTCAGAGCATCCAAAAGAGTCCAACCTTTACAAATGAGGAAGAAAATACATAATATAGGAATCAAACAACTCATCCCGACCTTCTGGGGTCGAATCCATGAGAAGAGGGGTAGTTTCAACCATTTCCCAACTAAATACAAG
This sequence comes from Pinus taeda, assembly GCA_000404065.3. Taxonomy (NCBI): domain Eukaryota; kingdom Viridiplantae; phylum Streptophyta; class Pinopsida; order Pinales; family Pinaceae; genus Pinus; species Pinus taeda. The sequence goes on from APFE031135285.1 coordinate 130,330, forward strand.
AATATAGGCAGTGGAACTACTTGCCTCTATAAGCATGGAAATTGATTCATTGACCCCCAAACCACCTCAAAATGAAGAATATGACCTCTAAGGTCTTTTTAAATTTACATTTACATAGCATAGCATCATTTACAATCATAAATTCATCCAAGATGAGAGAAAATGTCAACTTATAGAAAAATTAAGCGAAATTTAGATTTTTGAGCAAACTGGCTCTATGTGTAGCGCCGCTGGCCAGGTGCATAGTGCCACTTCACATCTGATTTTTGAGGTCTTCCCCTTAGCCAAATTGAGCCTAAAATAGCTCATTGGAAAGATATCCCTATCTATTTTCCGAAACATCTTGAATTTTTTCATTTGGAGGTCATTTACCCCCTCGAAAGTGAAATCTCCCAAGGCTGCTTCTGTGTGTCCAAAAAGAGGCAAAGAGGTCATTTTTTGATGGTTTTTTGACCTTTTGGTGACCAAGTTTTGCTCCAAAATTTATAATATTTTCTAGGTTTGATTCTCTCATCATGCTGAATCTAAATACACAAGCCATTTCTTCAAAAAGTCCTCCATTGAAAAGCGTAGTGCCACCTAAGGTAATTTTTTGTGTTGGAAAATTTCAAAACTTCAAAATGACAAAAACTCACCAAAACTTGCCCAGATTTGGGACAAGTAACTCTCATTAATTGCTTTGATGGGCTAATGAGGCATCAGCCAGGATTTTTAGGTTGTCATGCTCCTTTTTGCTCCTTAAGGCCTTCCTCAATTTAGCCTTAAGCTTCCTCATCCCTATGTTACATATTTTGTTCCGGGTTATGTACTGGTAGGCCATGTGACGAAGCATCTTCTTGTCTCTATTGGACTTCTCAAGCAGATTTTCAAGGTGTATGTTGACCCTTTCAAGCCAAGTTTCCCGGTGATTCTTAATATCTTGCTCAATGGAGGCCATCTTGACCTTTGCCTTCTTTGCCTTTTGTCGGTTCTCCTTGATCATTTGCAACTCCATGAGGACTTGCTTGTTGGTCAATTTTTTGTTTTTCTTGCTCTAGATAATTGATGACCCATTTAGCCCTCTCTAAATTGACTTACAAGTCTCATATCTCAGCCTCTTGTTCATTAATGATCATGTCTTTAACAGTCCTTGGATTTTGAGCATCCAAGTCAATGACGTCAATTCATTGTGTCTCCTCATGATCAACAAGGTCAAAATCTCTCTCTTGCACATCACTAAGATCCTTCTCATGCATATTTTTCTTGACTTTACCTTTGCCCTTGTTGTGCTTCCCATCCTATACTTGTTTAGCTAAAGAAGAAGGCAAAGCCCCTTCCACTCCTTGTGGAGATAGCATTTTCCTGTGGCCTGAAGATGAAGGTGAGACCCCTTCCACACCTTGTGGAGAGAATACTTGCCTGGTAGCTACAAAATTTTTCCTGCCCCTCTCATATGTCACAAACACTAGCACTCCTACAATTTTAGTCTCTTGGACCTTTTGCTGTCTTGAAGGTCCACCTTCTTCTTGAGGCACTAATGAAAAGACTTGAGGGCTTTTGAACATTTCATGAGAAATTAAGGTCTTCCATGGTATGTTAAGTAGGTTCAACTGATGTAAAAAAATGATTTTAATCACAAAGAAGTGGTAGATGCTGGTTAGTTGCCGGGGGTATGATTTCTTCTTTACAATGAGTGCCATCTTCTCAATGTTTCTGAATATGAAGCAAGGGATATTCTTCATTCTCACCCTAGTGAAATGCATCAGCAATCTAATGTGGTAGGCATATAGTTTGGAGAACCTACCTTCACAAGTAAAGTACTTGATGATGATCTTCATTAATGGAGCAAACCTGTCCTCCAAGAATTTAAAGGGGAATACTCTGTTGAGTTTGTTATGATATTTAGCCTTAATGTAAGGCTCATAGTACTCCCTGTCAATGTACTAACCTTTGTTCCACTGTTCACCCACATTTGGAATACGTGTAGCCTCTGAAATGATAGTTGGTGACAAAGTGAATGTAACCCAAACAAGGTTTACCTCATTGTTGTCCAAGTGTGTCATAAACAACGTTGCTAATTCATGATGATATTTTACCCTTTCCACCATTTCACAAAAATTGAAACATGATTGATGTCTAAAACAAGAAAGGGAAAATGGGCAGGCTTGCAACTCCCTCAAACTGGTGGGCTCCTCTCTGATATGTTTTCCTCCCTTATGAGGCCTTCTTCCCTGAGTGTCTCTCTCCATGGAACTGTCACTATGTGTTTCTTCCCCCATTTCATACTCATTGTCCCTCTCCATTGTTGTACAACTATTTGTCTTTATGGTAAATAAAGAGTGGTGGATTGGTGAATGAAGGTAAGATGAGTATGAAGATATTTTGAATAGGAAAGTAAGTGAGAGTGAACAAGAATGGGAAAGGGATGTAGGGAGTAAGTAGGGTTAGTAAATAATGTAGGGTTTGGGAGTATTGTAGGGTTTGGGGTATATCTATAGGGTTTGGGATGTATGGGTTTTAGGGAAACAATAGAAGATAATATGGGACAACAATAATAAGTGTATTTTTACAATATATGAGATGATTTAGTGACAATTAGGGTTTGATGTTTTTGAGAGACAACACAACCCAAAACTAATGCAACAATTCTGTTTAGCAAGAGTAATAATGTTACTTACTTGCAATGGAGGAATTTGGGAGTTTTGAGGCGTTTTGATGCCATTTGCAACAATTTTTAACTCAACTGCTAGGTGCGTAGTGCAACTCCTGTGCATAGCGCCAATTCAGAATAACACAGTAGAGGAAACCCAGGTGCGTAGCGCTAGGCTTAGGTGCGTAGCACCAGGCAATTTTCTCCAAAACACAACAATTTCCTTCCCGTTGCTCAATAACACCCTAAAATCACGTTTTTGCTCATGAAACTCAATTCAAACAATGAAATAACTTGAGAGAGAAATGACCTTTATATGGCTTGGGCACTTTTGATTTTTCATTTTTCAAAACCCACTTTATAATGTCTCTTGGCTTTTTCAAATACTCTGTTTTTTGGATGCTTGACTTTTTGTTGGAGATAGGTAAACTGATGCTTGATGATCCTTTGCTTTTGCAGTGGCATGTATTTGGAAATATCAGCAGGTGACTGGGAGCAGCATGAGACCATTAATTACATATGAGAAATGATAAAATTACATGAAATTTTCAAATAAAAACCAATGCTCTATTTTCACCTCAAACTGGTTTCGAGGTGAAAAACTTATTAAGTTTACAAATTATGAAATTAAAAGTTTCCTGATAATTATTATCTTCCTCATGTGTCTGTTGACCATTATTAATTAATGGTTACTGAAAATTTGACATGGTGAAACCCTAATACCTGTGAGATTATAACCACAAGACCTATTTAATGAAATAAACTGAAAATGAACCTGGACCTAAACCATTGACTAAATCACACATGAAAAGAGGTCAGCAGATATGTGTCATGAGGGAAAAACTGACATGTATCCTACCATTAGCTGATCCATGAACTGATGGAATGCAACTCATTTAGAATGGAACTCCTAATATGAATGCAAAAGAGTGAATTTTGATCACTGATGGTAGTTTGAAGACACTGACACTAACAAAGTTGATACCCATGACCGACAGGATGATCAATATGATCACATGGCTACCCTATACAGGGGAAAATCAGGCCATGATGTTTAGTGGAAAAGGTGGTGAGTAGGCCCTCGTGGAGGCCATGAAGGATAAATTCAAGCTCATGAAGAAGCCACGAGGTTATGCCATCTCGAGTATCTACAATCCTATGGTCAAGGTGGCCACACAGATTTTGACAGGAAAAGCTATGAGGAAGTGTCGCACAGATGAAGTGCCGACACCAGTTGTCACTCTAGTGGCCAATGCACCGAAGGAGTCCAGTTTAATTGGATGTGCTATCTATGCAGTGAGTTCCTTGCAAACTACTGCGAGGCACAAGAGCTCAGCAAGACCTTCTAGTATGCATGGCTCTTGCTGTCCATTGTGATGGTAGCATGGGAGCTGTCGGAAGACAATCAATTCCCCTCGGTTGCGTCAGACCTGCCAGAAGTAGTGAAGTACACTTCACTGTGGGCGACCAAGGATGCTCAACACATCAAGGATAACAAGATCTTTTGGATCTTGATGGAAATGAACATATGCATGGCTATCAATAAAAAAAAGTGATTATCTCCTACTATGTTTGCCAAACTGTAGGAGTATGCGGAGTTCAAGGCATAACTTTAGTGCGTATCTATTAGGGCACAGAAGGACCTTAAGAAGACATGGCATGACTTGCCTTACTTGGCAACAAATGACGTGATTGGTGCAGTTATTGATCGCTGGCCGACAGAGTGGCGCACTGCCTCTGACTTGGCGGTGGGGTTGAGCAAGTCCACTGCGCAACACAAAAAGGAGGAGGCCAAGCTCAAGATGGCATAAATGGCTGAGAAAAGGAAGAAGGAGGTTGTTGACAAGGCCCAAGTAGAGCACGATGCTGCCCAGCAGGCGGAAAAGCAAACAGGTGAAATAGAGTGTGGCTCTGACAAAGGTGCGAGGTCACCTTTGCTTGAAACAGAGGAAGTCACAAATGAGTAAACAAAGCAGCATGGAGTGGACCCACAAATGGAATCAAACCACATCAAATGTCCAAGAGAACAAGAAAAAGTTGGGCCGTGGAAGAAATCTAAGGCCAGTAAGATGTCACTGGACCCAATCACCCTCACAGAGGGATATTTGCATGAAATTGGAGACACGGTGCGGGATGTCACCGCGGAGGTACTGCAGCAATTCGAGCAACATCAGCAACACCTATTAGGGGCCATCCAGACAGGTCTGCATGAGTTTCAGATCCGCGCATCATAGGCTGGCAGGATGTCCACCAGCCTCGCTATCGGTACTTTAGAAGCTGCCGGGATGCTGCGTGTGAAGGACTCCCGAGTGATAGTGCTGTCAGATGGAGCAGTAACCACAGAAAATGAAGCTAATAGGCCTGTTGTTAGCGCCCTCAAGGGAGTGGGGTTGAATTTGGTAGTGCTCCATGGCGAGGCACTCCACCTACTACAGGATGGAGTAATTGCGGAGCTGAGGGTCTATGAACAATGCGCTTTACAGGTAATTAGTGAGTAGTGTTAGAATATTATATATATTACGGAGCAATGGAACACATAAAATATTGCAGAAATATAAACATAGAAAATGCACAAAACAAGAGAGACACAGATATACGTGGTTCACCCAGTTTGGGCTACGTCCACCTGGAACAACCAGTCCTTCCTTTCTATTATCCAGCAAAATGAAGAGACACAACCTACAACAAATCCGCTGTAATATCCCCTGTCTTATCTCACAGTCTCACCTCTCTATTTCTCGCTCACACGGAATACACATCTATCTCACAGCCTCAAATACAATTCCCTCATACAAAGAGAGGGGTTGCCTTCTAAGGCAAAAAAGCCTAAACTAAACATAAGTTCTACCGTCAGATTATCCACCTAATGAACGGCCTAGATTGACTAGAAATTACTATACTTTTACAAGGCAATTTTACAGCTGTTTTTAGCTTCGGGGGCGTTGCCCTCGAAACCCCCTCCAAGGGGGGGTCCCAAAGGTCCTCCCCTGCAGCGATTATTTTACGTGCGACGTTTCCGCCCCCATTTTGAGCTGGGGTCCAATGTGGTGGTACTTTTGAATATAGAAGATAATCAGGCTCCACACCCAACAAGTAGAAGATTAATAATGTACATACCTTGCAACAAGACACGTCCTCACTTCCATGGTGGAATTTACTAACACAAATATGCGCATGATTAAGGCTGTAAGGGAAGCTTGCTAAATGGTCCCCAAATTGGCCATTCCTGAGGATGTGGAGGGAGATGAATAGGTCTACAAGCTTGCTACAAGGGTGTGCAACGCTCGCACAGAGTTGACTAAGGTTTAGCTGGAGCTGAACCGATAGATTGCAGATTTACAATAGAAGGCCCAGCCTTCAACTTCACTGGAAGTAAAGGAGCAATGTGAAACTACTGTCACAGAGGTGATAATGATGGTAGAAAATGTAGTAGCAGACTACACACGGCTTTTTGAATAGTCGTTCGAGGTCTTGACGAGCTTGCAGGAGGATCCTATGTACAACGGCCAGAGGCAGAGGTGTGAGAACTACAACAACACTATGATGAAGTAAAAGGAACAACGCGCACCGTCGCTCTCACACAGAGACTGGCAAAGCTGCAGGAGGTCAAAACATTGAAGGAACAGGTCAATTCAGCGCAACACAAAGAGGCAGTGTTGAAGGTGCGCTTGAACCCCTAGTTGGACGAAGCTTATTCGGTCATGACCTCCGTTGAAGGCAAGCTTGCTAATCTGCAAGTGATTCAGCAGAAGCTTCAAGCTGACAGTTTAGGACCAGCAACAGAGTAGTTGGTTGAAGAAGTGAAGCAGGTGGCCGCACAGTGCACCACTGAGGTTGCCATCATACAGGTCGAGCTGGGAGGTCTTCGAGCCAAGATCTTTGCACCCGTAGAGTGACTCAAGGGCGAGTCACCATGTTTATGTTGGGGGCTTGTTGGGAAGGGGTTCCCCCAAGGACAATTTTGGGGTTAAAAGCCCATGTTTTGGGACAATTTGTAATAAAGTTGTAAAGTCTCTGCATTTTGTGGTCACGGAGTGCGAAGGTGTCAAGAGTCATAGAGGGTTATCCATCCTTATTTGTAAAGTGTCAAATTGGCTGTAAAGATCCACCCATGGTCTGCGGACCATGGGATTGTATAAAAAGGAGCTAAGTAAATAAGCTCTAGGGAGTTAAGTAGAAAAGAATTAAGCATTGGAGTTTTGGTAGAGAAGTCTAAGTGTTTCGAGTCTTAGCGTAGGTAGAGGCTCTGCAGCTGAGTGCGTGGAGGCCTAGGGTGGAAGTCCATAGGTGAGTGCGCGAACCCCTGCAGCTATGTGCGCAGGGCAGATAAAGTTTGTATTAAACTGAAAGATATCAATAAATATAAGTATTCTGTAATTAATGTGTATTTAGTTCATATTAATGCATATGATTATATTGCATTTTGGGTTTGATTTATAATGTTTAATTGATGCACTAATATATGTGATTGTATTGGTTAATTGAACGCAAGAAAGGATATCAGTTTACGGGACGCTAACTATGATTGATTAGAAAGATAAGTAAAACACTTGAGATAACTTGGGAACCTATACAATACATTGTCATAGCTGCACGAAAGTACTTGGACCACGGGTTAAGGCTGTGCGAAGGTCAATTGTACACCTTCACGGAGGTACTGAAGGGTAGAATAAGGGGCAGATTGACAAAGCCCTAAGGCCTAGCGACCTGTGGAAAAGTAGGGACAGAACAAATAAACCGACATCACGATCATCTCAAGGTGCGGAAACTTGGTTCTGGCCACCCCCCATATTACTTTGGGTGAGACTTCGGTCCACGCTCTGCAGGTTGATGCAAAAAGGGCCAGTAGTGTAGGGATTTGTTTGGCTAACTAACGCTAAACCTGGGTCAGGCCCCACAAAAGAAACACCTTTCCAAAGGCTTTGCCATTTAAATAGCCATTAATTAATCACAAATGATCCTCATCACTATGTTTTTGCCCAACATTTAGCTTGGAAGACGTGTCCCATGAATTTGGTTATTGTTATCACTAAAAAACGATCACCCAACCATTTCTAACTAGGTGGATTGAAATATACCATGTAGATTTAATTTTACCATAGTAAAATCACTTTCATTGTGGAAAATAATTTAGTAAACCACTTTTATTAAATTATTTTCCGATTTAAATAAAAAACCCCATGAGAATACTTAGATAAATCATTATTTATCTAATTTTCTCTAGGAATAATTATTAAATCATTATTTAATAGTTATGCCTTGTCACATTTGACTAAATGCCTTAAGAATATTTAAATAATTCATTATTTAGTTGAATTTCCTTACTCCTGCTATTAGAATAATTATTAAATCACTATTTAATAGTCATTTTGATTTCGCACCTTTCTTGTTTCTCGCAAAATAATTAATAAATCATTTTATTTGTTAATTTTTTCTAAATAAAGGTATTTAACCATTTTAAATTCCTTTTCCCTCTCCAATAAATATAGTAAAGTATTCCAAGTAGTTAGATCTGAATTTCTCAATTTTCAAGATTAACTCCATACTTTTCTATATAAAGGAGGGTTTTTCATTTATTCTTCACCATGATCATTATCATATTCAACATTATCATCATTTTCTTTGAGCTCCCATTTTGAGTTCTTCACTTTTGTTTGGGTTTTTCACATTGAGAGAGAAGATCGATTTTCTGAAGCATCAAGAATATCAAATGACCCATCCCATGGAAGGGGACTTACATACCAATCTATAGATCTCCTTCACCAGGTGTTATCACTAAAAGATTAATTCATTTAGAATTGTCTTTCCAATTAGGTTATTATACTAGAATCTTTATATTGATGCTTCCCATTTTGGATTATATCTTCTTTTACTGCAGGTTTTCTATTTATGTTTCAGATCTAAGATAACATCAACCATCAACTTGTTGTTAGGTTCACTTGTCACCTAGTGACTTAAGTCAATTATTTTTGGTATACCTTCCATGAATTTTCACATTAACAATTATTATTTTTCCTTATTAAATTTATTACATGGATTTTTAATCTGAGGCTGTTATAAACCCCTCCCCCTTAGGCGAACACCATCCTCGGTGTTCAATGACACCTACAACCAACAAGGCTACTGAAAACCAAACATACTCCCCTTGGAGCATTATAACTTATCTTGTTGTAGTATTTACAATGATCAACCCTTTGAAAAGCAAACCAACATGACAAACATAACAACATGACAACCATACTACTTATTGGAGCTTTATAACACAACTCGTTGTGATATTTACAATGACAACCATATATAAATATATACATATAGAAAAAATCATTTGCCTCCACCAAAAAAAAATGAAGGATACATATCCTGCATCTAATCATCCATCTCCCATGTAACTTCATCTGGCCCAAAGTGCTTCCACTGCACTTTAACCTACTCGATTGCTCGGTTCCAGAGCATGAGCATCTTTCTCTGCAAAATGCACTGAGGTTATGATTGTAATTCTCCTTCTAGTTTCAACTGCAATATAGACCAATCAACCATTGTTGGAAATAATACTGAGAGGGGGGTGAATTAGTATTTACAAATAATTAACTTTTTCATTTCCATAATCAAATTTATATATGCTACTCTAGAGAAGGAAACTTGTGTGTGCATGCAACTATTCTTAAGGAAACCAACGTATATCCAGTGAACTTATGATTCAGTTAATTCATCATATGTTGATCTTTAATCAACGCATCAATACTTTATTAAACATTAAACAATATCCATGTGCAGTAATAACATAATAAATCATCACACATAAGCAACACACATGAACACCAAGATTTAAGGTGGAAACCCAATGTGGGTGAAAACCACCTGCTACTGTCATCTTTGTCTTCTTTTAATAATAAGAAAATCTTTTTACAATCTTGTACTAGTGTAGGCTCATACCAGTATGCAGGCACCCTCCTGTAGAAGGCTACAACCTTCTCTTGTTCTCTAGCTTCTTCTAGAAGGGAGCTACAACCCCCTAGTTCTTGTACTAGTTGATATATTTACTAGTATGTAGGCTCCGACCTACAGAAGGCTATAACCTTCACTCATTCTCTAGCTGCCACTGAAAGGAAGCTCCAACCCCCTGATCAAATCACCAACCACTACTACAGGAAGCTTCGACTTCCTTATTGAAGGCTCCAACCCTCAGTATCCTCCAGGGACCACGTTTCATAAATTTTCATATTGGATGCTCCTCGTACACAACAATACACTTGAAGGCCTCGTTTCATCAAATTTTCATACTGGACCCATTAGCAACATTGAAGCTCAAAATCAATCACCACTGCAATACAACCGTCAAATACATATAATCACTGAAACCCGATCAATCTTTGATATAGTTGAAACAATGAATCATTGAAACCTATGAACCTCTGACACAACTGGATGAACCAATCACTGAACCTATGACACAACTAAATCAACCATTCATTCAAAATTAATCAAATTCAACCAACCAACTAGAACAGATAGATAACTGTAACCAGTACATAGATCTGAACCCAGAAAATTGTATCAACAACTAGAACTAACTACAACCTCAAAATGAATGTGTCAGAATGTATACACTCCTTTAATGAAGCAAACCTGCGTGTATACACTACTTCCTTTTTCCCAACCTACGTATACCTCTAAAGATACCTAATCATAAAACCTCTAAACCACAAACTGTACCAATCAATGACATTCTGAAGATCTACTGTCATATTACAGAGTTCTAAATAGATATCAACAAGGATCACCCTTCTTTCTCAATCAATTAATTAATGAGACCCAAACTCTTTATGCATTAAGTTTTACTTTCAGATCTAAGAAGACTTCATTGACAAACAACAATAAAAAAACAACGCTGATTTGATAGATAAGTCATCCTTGAACATATTTTGCATACACTACTTGGAAGAGTTGAACCAGCGTGTATACACACCTTTACCAAAGTGAACCAGCGTACAGATCTGCAAATACTAACTTAAAAACTTCATAGCTATTCCAGACATCAGTCATACCTAGATCATAAAATTTAAAGAATAAAATATGTGTCAATATTTAGATATAGACTATCCATGATTAGACCACATAATAATAATTCATTTCAGGCCTTATGATCCTGATCCACCATTAGATCTCATCCCTCGCCAACCACTAAGGTGCATCCTTAGTTAAGATCAAGCAAAGCACCGGAAACACATAACATGCATATTTGCTTTTGATCTCACTCTTCATCAGATATTCATTACTTGCACTTATCCCTTCGATCTTCTCCTCCTTATATAGTTTTAGGCCTTTCTCAATACCTTGTACCAAAACCACTTAGGACCAATACCTTGGACCAAATACGTTGGACCAAATATGTTGGACCAATACCTTGGGACAAATACCTTGGACCAAATACCTCGGACCAATACCTTGGACCAAAACCTTGGACTAATACCTCGGACCAAATACCTCAGACCAATAACTTGGACCAAATACCTTGGACCAAATACCTTGGACCAAATATCTTGGACCAATACCTTGGACCAAAACCTCAGACCAATACCTAAGACTAAAACCTTGGTTTCCATCCCATACGCACTTTTCCTTCTATGAAAGTGCGTGCATACATATACGCTCCTTCTATTCCACGAGCTTGTGTGTATACGCTACTTGGACAAGGTGAACCAATGTATACTTCTTAAATCATTCTCTTTCTTCAATTTCTTGATTCTGATCTGTAGTCCTTTGTTCCTTCATCCTATTCTTTTGTACCATTACTTTGTTCCCTTTGAATAGACTTGTTATAATGTGATTTTCCATATTATTTCTAAAATAATTCCTTTGAACTACCTTGCATTTTGTACATCTGTAAACGCAACTTCCATGCATTCTGTCACATGATCAACATATTTAACATACTTATTAAGTAATGACACATGGAAAACAACATGGAATTTCACTGTCAGAGGTAGTGCAAGTCTATAGGCCACTGGTCCAATCCTCTCAAGGATCTCGAAAGGCCCGTAATACCGAGGTGCCAGCTTCACACATGACCCAATCCTTAAGGATATATCTTGGGATTGATGCATAAATACACATGTTCCCCAACCCAAAACTCCTTAAATTCCCTGTGTTGATCTACATAACTCTTTTATCTATCCTGTGCTGCCTTTATATTCTGCTTGATAACCTACATTTCCTATTCCATTTCTACCAACATGTTTAGTCCAATAATCACCCTGTTCAATGGATCACTCCAATTGATAGGAATATTACAACTCCACCCATAAAGTGCCTCAAACGGACTCATCCTTAGTGACTCTTTATAACCATTGTTGTAAGAAAACTCAACCAGTGGAAGATACTCTTCCCACTTTCGTTGTTGATGCATCACATAGATTCTTAATGTGTCCTCCACAATCTTGTTGACCCTCTCTATCTATCCATCTGTTTATGAATGATAATATGTGATGAAGGCCAACTCTATACCCAAACCTACAAATAATTCTTTTTAGAATTTGGAAGTGAACTTAGCATCCCTGTCTCACACAATCTTCTTTGGAATACCATGTAACCTCATTATATCTCTGATGAAGACCTATGCTACATCGTTAGTTGAATAAGTATGCTTCATTGGAATGAAGTGTGCTACCTTAGTAAACCTGTCAACCACAACAATAATAGAATCATACCTTGTAGATGTCCTCAAGAAACCTATAATGAAATCCATGGAAATGACCCCCCATTTCCACTATGGAATTGGAATCGGATGAAGTAATCCATCTAAATGTTTACACTCTACTTTTACTTGTTTACAATCTAAGAATATCGCAACAAACTCTGCCACCTTTTTCTTCATATTTGGACAATAGTATAACTTCTTCATGATTGTTAATGTCTTATGATATCCTAGATGACCTAAATACAACTTAGCATGACATTTCGTCAATATAGGTTTCTTGAGCTCATTGTTGTCTGACACATAGATCCTGTCCCTAAATATAACCAAACCATCCGCAGTGAGATGATAGTCCACATCCTGATCACCAGTATCAGGCTGTAACTTATGCCTAACCTCCATATACTTGTTATCATGCTAGCATGCCTACAATATCTGATCCTGTAGATTTGTCCTGTAAGAACTCATGACTGCTATATGATTTACCTGTACTCTTCTATTAAGAGCATCTGCAACCCTGTTTTCCTTTCCCTTGATATACCTGATCTTGAAGTCAAACTCAAGGTTCAAGTCCAACCACCTAGCTTTCCTATGATCTAGGTAGATACTGGTGGCCACCCTCCTATTCCACCTAGAACTCCAGTCGGTTTCATCAATTTCCTTGTTTATTGCAACATTTACTAATTTTACTAGTTGTTTGGGTCCTGAACTTCCGGAGCAATTTTGACCCCTTAAACGACACTTTTTTGAGGTCTGCAATAGGCCCATAGCCATAAGAAAGGGCCTATTACAAATCCTGTAGTACTAAGTGAGATCTCTCTAAAAAGGTATCATACCCGCCAAAAAAAGATAATATGACCAAGTTACAACTCTAAGAAGTTGTCTGCCCAACTAACCCCAACACAACCCACAAACTCTTGGCATTCCATCTCCTGGGGTTAGGGTTTTCCCTTTTTGTGCAATAAAAGTAGGGCCTTGAGCCTCATTGTAACATAGTTCAGAGGCATGTAGCCACCACATCTCTCCTCAAAGATAATCTACCATTGCTCGAGCTAGTTTATTTCCATTCTATTTGTAAGCATATTTAAGTATTTTATATTAATGAAACGAAGTGTTATTTCTACTACATCTCCATATTTATGGTTATATCTGTAATTTGTTGCGTTTCTATTTAAGTTTGGATCAGTGGTATCAGAGAAGTCTTCTCTTTCTCTATTTTTCTTTGCATGTCTCCAACGAGGTCGGGATAAAAGGAACTAGGGCTTGAATTGGTCGAACCTTCACAAGACTAGCCTTGCAAACACCAACGACCTCCCATGACGGAAGAGAAGAAATATGAGAGGGCAAGAGATCCTTTCAAAATCTTGCTTGAAGAAGCCCTCAAGTGACAGAGTAACATGATGATGGATAAATTTTCCCAAATGCTTCAGCGACTACCCAAGGGCGACACATCTCCTTCCAACATGCACTCTGGAAGTGCCACACCCTTTGAGGTACAAGTTAACTTTGGCATCCCCATATTTGAAGGTCAGATAGATGCAAACAATATAGATAAATGGTTAAATATGCTAGAAGGATAGTTTTATGTTCATGATTTTTCCTGCCAGGAAAATATTACTTTTGCACTTCTCAAAGCTTCCCCCCATGTCAAGGATTGGTGGGAAACCTACTGTGATAAGAAGGATGAAAGTAAACCCTCACTATTTTAAGCCACAACGTCGAGGAAAATACTGGAGGGGGGGGGGGGGGAGGGGTGAATCAATATTTTTAAATCAATAATTTAAATTTCATATTTTGATTTCTATACGCAACTTTACTGAAAGGAACCCGCGTGTGTACACGACTGTTCTTAAGACAACTAGCGTACATCCAATAAACTTATGTTTCAGTTAATTCATCATATGTTTGTCTTCAACCAATGCATTAGTACTTTATTAAACATTAGATAGATAGTAACCATGTGCAAAATAAACCATCACACATAAGCAACACACATGAACACCAAAATTTAAGGTGGAAACTCAACGCAGGAAAAATCCACCTGCTGTTGTCGTCTTTGTCTTCTTTTTAATATAAAGAAAAAGACTTTTACAATCTTGTACTAGTGTAGACTCATACCAATATGTAGGCACCCTCCTGCTAAAGGCTACAACCTTCACTCATTCTCCAGCTCCTACTGGAAGGGAGCTCCAACCCCCTGAGCTGATCTCCAACTACTACTGGCAGGAAGCTTCGACTTCCTCACTAAAGGCTCCAACCCTCAACAACATCCAAAGACCATGTTTCATTAATTTTCACACTAGATCCACCTTCTACAACACATCATAACTTGTAGGCCACGTTTCATCAATTTTTTAGACTGGACCAATTACCAACACTTAAGCTTAGTATCAATAATCAAACTGTAACTCATCACTGTAACACAATCATCAATCTCTGACACAACTGAATCAACCAATCACTGAAAACAAATCAAATAAAACTTAATATAAACTTAACCCATCAACTGAAACAATCAGATCATTGTAACCAGTACACAGAACTGAACTCAAAATACTACATCAACACACATAATCAACTATAACCCTATTCATTCAAATGCCAAAATGTATACGCTACTTCCAAAAGGACTTGACCATAATAGTTAATACATGGCTAAATTTTACAATGATTACATCATATTTATTTATATGACCTTTACATCAAATTACATTTATAACAAAGACCAAAGACCTAAACATGGCCATGATAGTTATCAACAACTATCATACACCATATATGATCTGCACCATAAGCATTTGTCAGCAACATCAAGAACAACAACTTGCGTATGTCCATCATCAATTCAAAAGATAAGACAATGTAGATTTAATATCATCAAACTATGACTAAATATGTCACATATATATTTTCATATATATAGGCTATCAACTCATCCTCTTGACCTTATCAAGATCAACTTGCCCTTTTTCCTTAGTAGAAAAAGCCTTAATCTATGTTCGTCAAAACACAGTCTTTCATGAATCAACTAAACATATGCCATATCTCCAAGTAGTAATTCCTATATCTTTGCAAAATCATTCACATCATATCATATACATATGAAAGCACCATAGTCATCATCCATGACCACTACATCATCATCAAATCATCATAGCAAGAGCTGCATGTTCTTTCCACAACAACCCGCATCTGATAAGCATAAACTATGATAATCAACATATGTGAGAACCAAGTCTATCATCATAAAGTAAGATAGGAAGACGTATTCATGAGTTGTTATCATCATTTTGTGACTAGGTAAACCATGTCTCCAAATAGCCATGTCTTCATGAAACCTGCAATAACACCATTCTCTTGGTCAATTTTCTTCATACAAGAAGATATTTTATACCAACATCATGCAATTTAAGTAATCATCCATGTGATCCTTATCTATAATGTATCCATCATGTATCTAGCTTCTCATCAATGTGAAAAGCAAACCATGAGCTCACAGTCATTTTTCAAACTTTCTTGATACCATCAAGAGAAAAAATCCTCAAACAATATACCATGAGAGAGCCAAGAACTATAAGATTCCTCATCCATAACTGCACCATATGAAATATATGCATCCTTGAAGTCGTGGTGATAGCAACATAAAAGTAATGAGTGACACTTATCATCATCAAATAATGAAGTCATGTACTCAAGCTTTGTTTTTCTCCTTGAACTTATGAAGATCACCATGTAAGCAACATAACATATGTACTATATGCATCATCAAAATAATCATCCATAAATATGATCAGTAGCATCAAAACAACTATGTGGCTCAAACAATATAGAAGTATCATTTGTGATTTCATCATAGGAAACCCATGACCACGACATAGCATGATGTATCATTAAAACACTTCAAAAACATAAGCATCATCGCCATTGATAAGCATCATTACATACCAAGGACTTCTAAAGCAAACATAATGCCAACAATGCATTATTAGAAGCTGATTTGGATTTAAACAAGAATGTAACAAATTACATATATAACCATAAATATAAAGATGCAGTAGAAATAACACTTCATTTCATTAATATCAAATACTGAAATATGCTTACAAACAAAATGGAAATAAGACTAGCTCAGGCGATGGTAGCTTATCTCTGAGAAGAGATGTGGTGACTACATGCCTTTGAACTGTGTTACAATGAGGCTCAAGGGCCTTTTTATTATTGAACAATAAGAGAAAACCCTAAACAACCAAAACCCTAACCCGAGGAGATGTAACACCAAGAGTTTATGGGCCCTATTGGGGTGAGTTGGAAAACCAAATTCCTGGGGACACAACTTGGTCATATTATCTCCGTTTGATGCGCATGATAACCCATTGGAAAGATCTCTCTGAGGACTACGACAAAAAATACGTTTTGAAACAAAAAATCATTGGCGGTAGATTTCCAAAAAAACATCGTTTAGGGCCTCAAAATGGCTCTGGAAGTTTAGGACCCGAAAAACTACTAAAAATAATAAATTGTGCTACAATTAAGGAAACTGAAAAACTAAAAGAAACAATGGTGAGGGTCCAAGTGGAATTGGCCGGTGGCCACCAATATCCACTTGGATCAGAAGCATATCAAATGCTCCCCTTGAACCTGTGCTAACCGTTCATTGTCAGATTTGATCATTGCATATATCAGTAAGAATCATCAAGACATCATCATCAACTAGTTATACATCAAGTGATCAACAACTTATGAGGGACAAAATCACTTCTAAATAGCATCAACAGACTGTAATCATCAACCATCAAAATAGAAAAAGATAATTGATAATTGACTGAACCATATCAGACCTTTTCCTAAGTCTGTCCCACTATTTCTTCATCAAACCAAAGTATACGCAACTGTGTAGTTTAGAACACGCATATAGAAAGTGAAATACTGAAATTTCACACTTTTAGCTCCCCGTGAGTCTGTTCTTGACTATACCTATGCACTGTTACCACACCAGAGCCACTGTCAGTAGTATAAGTAGCATGAAAATAAAAAACAACCATGGGAGTCATCACATGTATTATTTCCCTTGAGATTACATATCACTGATCTTGAGGACCTGATAATTATTTTCATGAGGTCAAGTATCTCTCACCACTTCTATAGTCAATGTTAGGAATATTAATTTAAGAATAAGAGACTGCCATAGGCACCATATTCTTTTATTCTTATCTCCAGCCATGTGATGAGAACATCCACTATCTATATACCATTCATCTTTGTCTTCAAATGAGTAGAGAGCAAGACCACACCTTATATGTTCTTCCTTTTCTTGCTTATTGGTGGATCCATCTTTTTCATATTTTTTGATATCATTGTTCTTATTTGGTTTCTTACCATATTATCTACGACGATCCATAGAATTGTTCGTGCATTCTTCTACTACATGCCCAAACTTGTTACAAGCATAAAATATTATATGTTTCATTTTCCTTCTATAAAAATCAATGGATTTGTGACCAAACATATTGCAAGAAAAACAATATCCCTTAAAGTACTTGGAAGTTGATGATCTTTCTGTGAGATAGTTATTAGCTTGAAACATTATACTTTTGCAACTAGCTGCAACATGTCCAAAATTATGACATATAGAACAATCAACATTATTTATCAAATGAAAAAACCGATTAAAAATTCTATAGTTAGGAGTAAATTGTTTCCTTTGAATATTTTCTTTCCTTGGTTGTTGATGAGGTTGACTTCTTATCTCCTTATTGAGAATTTCAGATTTTGCATTAGAATTCATTGACTCAGCATGTGAGCTAGATTCACCTTTAACAGTTTCATCAAAACCAAGACCATATTTGATGGCAGGAGACCTTTGACTACTAAGAATATTATCCAAAATCTTAGTACTATCTTGAAATTTCAAAAGTTTAGAATTCCTTGACTCAGCTTGTGAGCTAGATTCACCTTTAATAGTTTCATGAAAACCAAGACCATATTTGATGGCAGGAGACCTTTGACTACTAAGAATATTATCCAAAATCTTAGTACTATCTTGAAATCGCAAAAGTTTATCCTTTTCTTGTAATTTAACTTTTAGGATATTTACCTCAACCTGATATTCATTTTCCTTTTCTAGATACTTCTTCTCCATGATTTCTTCAACCTTTCTTCCTTCCTCCACTTGTTGTTTTAATTTGAGAATCTCATTTCTTGTTCTTCAAATGCTTGAATTACATATTTATTCCGCTTATTTGATTTTTCAAGATCTTCTTTTAGAGAGATGACCCCAGCTTCAAGATCTTTATAGTAATTGGTTATTTCTTTAAGTTCCTTGGTTGTTGTATCCTTTTCATTCACTTTATTTCTTGATAATGTTACTTCATCCTGCAACCTTTGACATTGATCTTCTTCTTCTTTGTACTACTTCCTTATTTTGTTTGCTTCCTCCAACTGAGTTTTTAACCTGGTAACCTCTTCTTTGTAGGTACATTCCCTTTTCTCAAATAGATTCACCCTGAGGGAAAGAAGAATATTGTGGCCACGACTTCCAAAAATGGCTCCTCCGTACAACACCAACAGATGGACAAGGTCATGGAGGAGTACATGGAAATTTTCACCTCACCTACGGGGGTACCTTTGCACTATTAGGTCAATAACTCCATCGGTTTGACCTTGGGTGTGATGCTACCCAATGGAATGATCTATTGACGCTCCATTATGGAGAATGATGAGATCAAGAGGTAGATTCAGGAGTTGTTGCAGAAAGGGCACATCAGGCCAAGCTCATTACCCTGTGGGAGCCCGATTATATTGGTACAGAATAAGGATAGGACCTCGAGACTATGTATTGAATATCGTGAACTGAACAAGATCACTGTCTTGAATAAATACCCTATCCCACAAATTGATGACCTTCTAGACCAGTTCAAGGCAGCCAAATATTTCAGCAGGATTGTCTTGAAGTCCAATTATCACTAGGTGCCTATCGAACCCTCCAATGTGTGGAATAATACCTTCAAATCCAAGGAGGGCCTTTTCAAATGGTTGGTCAAGCCTTTTATGTTGACAAATTCCCCCGCAACCTTCATGAGATTGATGGACGATATCTTGCGACCCTCCACCTTTGCATTCGTGGTGGTGTATTTAGATGACACCTTGATCTTTAGCTAGAGTTGAGAAGAACACCTCCACCATATTCGATAGGTCCTCCAAACCTTGCAACAACACAAGTTGTGTGCCAATTTGGAGAAATGCACTTTTGGCATGACCCAAGTTCAATATATGGGGTACATCATTGATGATCATGGTGTGCATGTGGACCCAGCCAAGATTAAGTCATTTAGGATTGGCCAACCCCAACCACTCTAGCAGATCTTCGTAACTTTTTGGGTCTTGCTAATTTCTACTGCAGGTTCGTGTTGGGGTTCTCTCATATCACTTGGAATTTAAGTCAAGTCACCGAGGGCAGAGATTTTTTTTTTTTTGGTATGAAACCAAACATAAGGAATTTTATGAGTTGAAGCATCATCTCTGATCTGCAACAATGATCAAATTACCAGACCTGCAACAACCATTTGAGATTGAGATATATGCCTTCGACTATGCTATTGGTGTAGTTCTTAATTAGCAGGGGCATCCAATGGCTTACTACAATGAGAGACTTTCAGACACAGTATGAAAATATCCCATCTATGACAAAGAAATGTATGCCATTTTGTAGGCCTACCGTCAACAGAAGCAGTACATTATGGGGAAGGAAACAGTTGTCCACACAAACCACCAATACTTGCAGTTCATATAGACACAAGGGAAGTTGTAGAATGGTCTCCATTAGAAATGGTCCACATACCTGAAATAGTTCCATTTGAACATTAAATACAAGAAGGGAAACACCAATAATGTTGTAGACTACCTCATCCAACCACCAATCATAGTGTTGATCACTGTACTCGGCTCCTGTGGACACGCGACTTTGGGATGGCCACATCTTTACAAGAGTGATCTAGAATTCAGTAGCACATACCAGACACTCCTGAAAGGTAAACAAGTTCCAAATTTTCACCTCAAGGATGCACTGTTATGCCATCTGGGACACATCTATGTTCCTTCAAGTGAGTATGCCAAGATGATTTGGGAGGTGCACTACAGTCGAGTCGTTGGACATTTCAGAGTAGAGAAAACAGTGGAAGTACTGCAGAAGTATTTTTATTGGTCAAACCTTCATTAGGATGTTGGGAAGTACATTAGATCTTGCACTTTCTTTACCATTACCAAACTAACCATCAATAAACAAGGCCTATATACTCCTCTGCCTACTCCTAGTCGACCTTGGGAATCCATCTCCATGGATTACATGTCGGGCCTTCCTTCCACTAAGCACAAAAATGACTGCGTTTTCTTGGACACTACTAATCTCTTCTTTGAGCGAGTGTGGGTACACTTTGGGATCCCGTAGTCCATTTTATCAGATCAGGACATTAGATTCCTATGTGCATTTTAGTCAAGTCTCTGGTAAATTTTGGATACAAAACTTACTAAGTCCATAACTTTCCACCCCCAAACTGATGGCCAAACAATGGTCGTCAATGGGATGATTGTACACATTCTGTGCATGTACAAATCGAAGCATTCATGCATATGGGATGAAATCCTCCCCTATGTCTAGCACAACTACAATAGATTTGTCCATAGCTCAACGGGCCACAACCCCTTTCAAGTAGGTTTGGGATATCAACCATTATGTCCCATTGATGTCGCCATACCATTTGCAGCTACTCAAGCATATTTAGCTCACATCTAGTCCAAATTTGATAGGGCTAACAAATTCATTGGGTACATTCAACACATCTGCTAGTAGATCCATGATATATTGGACAAAGCCAATGCTCAGTACAAACAATGCCATGATCAACAGCGGGTGCTGCACAAGTTCTAAGTGGGCAACAAATTTTGGCTACATTTGCAGAAGGAGCACCTCGCTAGACCCCACCGCAAGCTTCACCCACTCTGATATGGGACACACACCTTTACCAAGGCTATAGGGGATAATGCATTTGAGCTCAATTCCACCATTCCTTGGTTTGCACCTTGTTCAATGTATACTGCCTTCGACCATACTTTCCACCATTGCTGGATAAATCTGACATTGTAGAACAACTCACACCAACAGAGCTAAACCTAGACTACATGGAGCATGCCACAACTGATTAGATCATGGACACACAGAACAACAACACTCACCAACAGAGGATAACTATATCGAGTTGTCAAAGTAGGCCAACTTCTTCACCAGGGAAAGTGGTTTACCAGGGACTAGGTTCAATAGAAATTTCCTCACCTCATGGAGGCTCTGTATGCAATGGGAACCATTGCTAACTAAGGAGGGAGGAATTATCCAAGTGGATATTGATGGCCACCCACCTATTCAACCTAGAACTCCAGTCGGTTTCATCTGTTTCCTTGTTTATTGTAGCATTAACTATTTTAGCAGTTTTTTGGGTCCTGAACTTCCAAAGCAGTTTTAACCCCCTAAACGACATTTTTAAGGTTCCTAGTAGGCTAATAGCCATAGGAAAGGACCTACTACAAATCCTGTAGTACTCGAAGATATATTTCCAACAAGGTATTGTATGTGCCAAACATAGATAATATGACCAAGTTACGACCCCGAAAATTTGGCTACCCAACTAACCCCAACAGGGTCCATAAACTCTTGGCGTTCCATCTTCTGGGGTTATGGTTTTGGTTATTTAGGGTTTTCCCTTGTTGTTCAATAATAAATAGGCCCTTGAGTGTCATTGTAACATAGTTCAGAGGCATGTAGCCGCCACATCTCTTCTCAGAGATAAACTACCATCACCCGAGCTAGTGTATTTCCAATATGTTTGTAAGAATATTTCAATATTTGATATTAATGAAATGAAGTGCTATTTCTATTGCATCTTTGTATCTATAGTTATATCTGTAATTTGTTGCATTCCTGTTTAAGTTCGGATCAATTTGACATTTAGATTCGGTTGGTAAAGCAAGTATCTATATCCACTGTGATCACTCATATTTACAAACCTCCTACCAAGAAGATAATGCCTCCACATCTTAAATTGATGAATGGTAATGTCCAACTCAAGATCACATGTCACGTAGTTATTCTTGTGCTTATTCAATTTCCTTGATTCATAGCATACTACCTATCCTTCTTGCATCAAAATCCCACCAATTCCTCTCTTGCAAACATCTGTACACATCACGAACTCTTTGTCTGGAGCTGTGATCTTTAGAACTGGAGCTTTTGTTAACAATTGCTTCAAGTGGTCAAAACTTGCTAAACATTCCTATGTCCATTCAAATTTCTTACCTTTCCTTTATAATGATGTAATAAGATAAATAATCTAGGAGAATTTCTTGATGAACCGGACTATAATAACCTGCTAACCCCATGAATGATCTGACCTCATCCACATTCCTAGGAGTTTCCTATTCCATAATGGCTTCTATCTTTTCTGGATCTACTACTATGCCTTCCTTGGAGACAACTTGCCCCAATTAGTTTACCTATGTATAAAAGAAACCACATTTACTATGCTTGGAATACTACTGATGCTCTCTTAACAATCTCAATATTGCTACTAAGTTTTCAACATTCTCTTCTTCATTCTTAGAATATATCAATATATCATTAATGAATACAATAAAAAACTGTCCAAATAAGGACACAATACACTATTCATAAATCACATAAAATTAGCTGGAGAATTAGTCAAACCAAAAGTAATACAACAAACTCATAATGCCCATACTTGGTCTGGAAAGAAATTTTGTAGATGCCATATTCTTTAATACATACTTGATGGTATCCTAATCTCAAATCAATCTACAAGAACACCACTTCTCCCTTCAACTGATAAAAGTCATCAATGTTGGCATTATGACAAATGTGTTGTCCTTGATGGAAACCTATTTGATGAAGATTGTCAACATGATGATAATAGGATGATTTTACAAGCTATTACACATGTGAAAGAGAGTTTGGATAAAGGCATAGTAGTTCAAATATAGAGGAATGATAAATATGAAGTTTTAATAAGTATACACAGTTTTTGTGAAACAAATATGCGTACATACACATGTATGGTAAAGTAAAACTATGTGTTTCTGTACTATGGTATTTTAAAATACCAGGGGTCTTTACCATGGTATTAGCCCATAGTAATGAGCGCGACAACGGATATTTCATCCCGTCCAGGAATACCATTGGCATAACTAAGGGTTTGACCTATGGTATTGACTAAGGCCTAAGCTATATAAGGAGATGGAGATCAAAGTGTTTTGTGTGCAAGTAATGGGATATTGATGAATTGTTTAATCTGAAATAATTTGCACAAGGAATCAGATGTGGGATCAGTTTTTGTAGATATTGTGGGTTGATTTGTGATACAATGTTCTAATGTATGTTTTTACTGGGTTTTCCGAGATTTGGGATTGACTGAAGATTTATTGTGCAATGAAGGAATAAGTCAATAATTGCAAATCTATATGCAAATTTGTCTCATCAAAGGCATGTACATATGCAGGTCTGCTTATAGATAAGTCACGTGTCAATTCTATAGGATGGACAGATCTGTACGTGGGTGTGCTTCACAAAAGGCGCATACATACACAAAAATATTTTATAAGGGTAGATCTCAAATGAATACATAATTTTCTTATGGGTTGATTTGTGATACAATGTCTAATGCATGTTTGTTACTGGGTTTGCCAAGATTTGGGTTTGACTGAATTTATGTTGTGCAGCATAGGAATAAGTCAATAATTACAAATCTATACATAAATTTGTCTCATCAAAGGTGCGTACATATGCGGGTCTACCTATAGATAAGTTGCGTGTCAATTCTGTAGGATGGATAGATCTGTATGTGGGTATGCTTTGTTAAAGGCATGTACATATGCTAGGGTTTCTAAAGTATGTGCAATTAATGATGTATGGTCAATTTTGCTACTAACTGTTGATGATGTCTTCTTCATAATAATATGTATATGATAGTTCTGGTGAAGTTGAATGGTTTTTGAATGAAATATTGAACTATATTGATGCTGGTATGTAATCTATGATAAAGGATATATGTGTCTGTGATTGATTTTAGAAGTGCATTGATTCAATTTCAGGATTCAATGTTTTAAGATATGTACACGGGTTATAAGAAGAGAAAGCGCGTATATACAAAAGACAATAACATACACCTTTTGACATAGTTTTGATAAGGGTTTGCAGTGATAATAGTTGGCTTCAGTGATAGATAACGTGTATGGATTGATGATTGACAGTGCACTCACATGATCTGTTTTGGTTTAGTTTGATTGGTTGCAATGAGATTTATTAATTGATTTGTTTTAGTTGATTTAGTGGTTTGATTATGGTAGTGGGTCCAATATGAAAATTGATGAAAGGTGGCCTATAGGTTTTAATGTTTTGATAAGGTGGATCTAGTTTGAAATATTTTGAAAAGTGATCCACAAAGAATTGAAGATAAGGGGGTTGTAGCTCCCTTCTAGTAAGTGTTGGAGAATGAGAGAAGGTTGTATCCTTTTGCAAGTAGGTGCCTACGTACTGTTTTGAGTTTGTGCCAGTTCAAGATTGTAAATAATATTTTTTAAGAAGAAGACAAAGACAACATATATGGTGGGTTTTTCCCACATTGGGTTTCCACCTAAAAATCTTGGTGTTCATATGTGTTGACTATGTGTGTTGATTTATTTTGTTCTTAATACACTTGTTTACTATTTAACTAATGCCAAATGAAGGACTAATACACTAGTTCAAGTTAAAATGATGAAGAATTAATTGAAAATATAGTTGTTTACTATTTAACTAATGCCAAATGAAGGACTAATACACTACTTCAAGTTCAAATGATGAAGAATTAATTGAAAATATAGTTAACTCGATATATGCTGGTTGTTTGCATAACAATAGCATACATAGGCAAGTTTACTACATTAAATTTGCATACATAAATCTGAATAGAAAAGAAGGTCAAGTAAGTTCTAAATACTGATTCACCCCTCACCCCCCAGTATTTTTCCTAACAATTGGTATTAGAGTAGGTCCTTCAAAAGAAGCTTGATCGCTTGAAGGAAGATTCATCAAGATGAGAAACCAAGAGGGAGAAACATCCATTCGACCACCATTTTTAATGGATCCAATCTAGTTTTCTGAAAGTTCAGGACACAAGCTAATCTTCAGTCACTTGAAGTTGATGTTTTGGGAATCATTGAAGGAGGCTATCAGTATCCATCCACATTCCCACAGATTAAGCAAAAAATAAAAGGTATGAGACCAATGCAAAAGTTGTCAATGCTCTGTTAGGAAGCTTGGAAGAATAATAATTTGTCAAAGTCATGCAACTAAATACCGCAAAGGCTATATGGGATAAGGTCATCCAAAGTTATAAAGGTGACATTGAGGTAAAGAGTGCCAAAATTCAAACATTTAGAATTCAATATGAAACTCTCAGAATGCATAATGACAAAAGCATTGCAAGTTTCTTTCTTAGAGTAGATGAGATTGTTAGTTCAATGAGAAATCTTGGTGACAAAATAAAAGAATCATCTCTGGTTGAGAAAATATTAAGATCTCTAACTCCAAAAATTGATTCAAAAGTCTCTGCCATTGAATAAATGCAGGATTTGAAGAAACTTATTGTTGAACAACTTCATGGGATTCTAACAACCTATGAAATGAGAAAAGGGGGTCTCTCAATATCAGGGAAACTGCATTCAAGGCTACTTCTAAAGGAAAATAAAAGGAAGAAATTAAGGAACTAGGTTATGCATCAGATGAAGAAGAGTAAAATTTCGTGAAGAAACCTCAAGTAGGTACTTGCAGATTCAAAGGTACGCTTCCTTTCAAATGTTTCTCTTGTGGAAGAGTTTGTCACTATGCTGCCAAATGCCCTTATAGAGAAAATCATGAGAAAGGGAAGAATTCAACAAAATCAAATTTTAGAGGAAAGATCGAAAATAAAAGAAGCTTCTACACTCACGAAGATAGTGATGGTATTTCAAATGACGAAGAAGGTGAGTCTGATGAAGAATATCAACTAATTATGGAATTTGAAGATAAATGTATTGATGAGATTGATGATGTTTTTATGGATGCCCTAGAAGATAAGGATAATTTTATTGAAGAAATAATTTAGCTTAAAATTCATTTGGAAGAAGCTAAACTAATAGAAGAAGCTAAAAAGAAACAAATCCTAGAAAAGGAGAAGCATAATGAAAAGTTAGAACTAGAAATAGTAAGTCTAAGGAAGGAACATGAGAAAACAAAAGGTCTAAATCTTAAGTTTTCTAAAGGATCTGAAACCTTAGATGAAATCATCCAAGCACAATCTTCTCCTCTTATAAAAAAAGGTCTTATATACAATGGATAATCATCAAAGACTGTAAAGTCTTCTAAAACAGGTACAAGAATCTATCTCAATGTAGTAAAAGGAAGTAGTCAACAAAACTCTAGCCATCCGCAAAAGAATAAAGGATCAAACACTTATGAGGTAAATCTCCTCCACTACAATCAAAGGGAAAAATACACAAGAAGGTAATATACTCCCAGAAAATCCCACTTTTATGGTCAATGCTCCACTTGTCATAATTTTGATCATAAGCTTCTCAGTGTGTTGCTTATAAAACTATCATGACTAGAGAAGAAAGAAAACAAAAGAATGAGATTGGGGTAAAGAAATACTCTTACAATGCTTTATCACCTCTTCAAGATGAAACTAAATGTTCCATTTGCAATAAATTTTGGCATAAAGAATTTGAATGCAGGAGCTAAATGTGATCAACACCTCAGAAGGAACACAAGTCAACAAAATCTAAGGTATGGAAAAATAATACCATGGAATCTGAAAACTGTGGTCTAGCTTTATATGTAGGCGATCAAGAAAATATGTGGTACATTGACAGTGGATGCTCAAAGCATATGACATGTGATAAGGATAAGTTTATGTCCTTTAATGGAATAAATAAATAAAATAATGTAACCTTTGGAAATACGTCACTTGCTGCTATCAAAGGAAAAGGAACTATTTTGTTGAAAGAAAAAGTTAAAGTTGAGAATGTTTTGTTTGTTAATGGATTAAAACATAACTTTTTGAGTGTTATTTAGATGCATGACTAAGGGCATGAGGTTATTTTTCAGATCAAAGAATTGTGTGGTTCAAAATATTGATACAGGTAAAATCACAATAAAGGGAACGAGAACTCTAGGTAATCTCTATGTCTTGGAATGTGGTTTAGAACATTGTTACTTGAGAAAATCAGAAGAATGCTGGCTCTGGCATAGAAGATTGGGGA
Organism: Pinus taeda; assembly: GCA_000404065.3. Classification (NCBI taxonomy): domain Eukaryota; kingdom Viridiplantae; phylum Streptophyta; class Pinopsida; order Pinales; family Pinaceae; genus Pinus; species Pinus taeda. The sequence goes on from APFE031135285.1 coordinate 157,992, forward strand.
ACCTAAGCTTCATTCAACTACAAAAGTCAAACATAATGGGAGCAGTTCATGACTTTCCTAACATCTCTCTACCAGAAAGTACCATATGCGAATCATGTCAATTCGGTAAGAAAACCAAGGTGCAATTTAATGCAAAAGAAGGTACTTCAAGTAAGCCACTTGAACATATTCATACTGACCTGTGTGGTCCTATGAGAAAGAAGTATCCTAAGGGGGAACAATACTTCATATTATTCATTGATGATTTTACTTGCATGTGTTATATTGGCTTATTAAAACATAAAGATGAAGCATTTTATAAATTTAAAGTCTTCAAAAACTCTAGTAGAAAATGAGTTAGATTTGAAAATAAAATGTCTTAGATCTGATAGAGGAGGAGATATCAGATGAGTTTTTCGACTTTTGTGAACAAAATGGCATCAAGAGACAATTTTCTATAGCTAAAACTCCTCAACAAAATGGAGTGGCAGACATAATGAACATAACAATCAAACAAATGGCATGTACCATGCTTGATGAGTTTATAAAAGCTCATACCTTTTGTGGGGAAGCAACACAGACAACAATAAATATCCTCAACAAATCTCATGTTCAGGTAAACAATGAAAAAACTCCTCATGGACTATGGTTTGGTAAACCTCCAAATGTTAAGCATTCTTAGAGTTTTTGGAAGAAAATGTTACATAAAGAATAATGATGATAAACTAGGAAAGGTTGAAGATAGAGGTGATGAAGGAATTCTCCTTGGATACTCTAGAATCAAAGGATATAAATGCTACAATAAAATACTTCAAAATATTGTTGAATGCATTGATGTTGTGATTGATGAAGCATCCACATGTTCCAAAAGGGAAGCACCAACAAATGACAAAGATACTCCTACAACAAGCCAAAAGAATGTTGGAGAAAGAATCAATGAAGCATCAGAGGAAGGAAGTAATTGTACATAAGAATAAGAGGAAGGAAGTGACAGTACAAAAGCATTAGAAAAGAGTCCATCAAGGTATGTTCAAAAAAATCATCCAGAATCTCAAATTCTAGGTGATAAGGAAGATGGAGTACAAACTAGAAGAACTCTTGTTGGAACTTCTAGTTATCTAGCCTTACTATCCACAATTGAACCACCTAATGTAAATCAAGCTAGCAAAGATGTATGTTGGGTTAAGGCTATGGATGAAGAACTTGACCAATAGAAAAGAATCATACATGAGAATTAGTACCAAGACCTCATGATAAAAATGTTATTAGGACAAAATGGGTATTCAAAAACAAATTAAATGAAAATGGAAAGGTAATTAGAAACAAAGTAAGAACTTTATGCAAAGGTTATGTGCAACAAGAAGGAATAGACTTTGAAGAAAATTTTTCACCTGTGGCCAGAATTGAATTCATAAGAATGTTTCTTGCCTTTTTAAGCTTTCATAGTTTCAAAGTCTATCAAATGGATGTTCAATGTGCATTTCTAAATGGGGACCTAGAAGAAGAATTCTATATTGAACAACTTGAATAGTTCATTCGAGGAAATGATAAAAATCTTGTTTGCAAACTCGAGAAGGCATTATATGGGCTAAAACAAACTCCTCATACATGGTATTATCATCTTGACATGTATTTTCATCAACAAGGTTTCGCTAAGGGTTCTGTAGATAACAACATATAAATAAAGATGGATGATGGTAAAATTTGAATTGCTGTTATTTATGTAGATGACATCCTATTTGGAAGTAATGAAGATTCCATGAGTCAAAAATTTTCTTCTGTCATGCAACAAGAATTTGAAATGTCCTTACTTGGTGAACATACATATTTTATTGGTATACAAGTACAACATGCAAAAAATGGTATCTTCCTCTCACAGACAAAGTACCCCAAGAAGATGTTGAAGAAATATGGAATGGAAGATTTCAAACCTGTATGCACTCCAATTGTAACAGGATGTAATCTCAGTTCACATGATGATTCTCCCCTAGCCAACCAACCATAATACAAATCTATGATTGAAAGCTTACTTTATCTTACACGCACAAGACCAAATATCATGCATGCAGTTGGAATTTTTGGACGATGTCAAGAAAATCCAAAAGAAACTCATCTTCATGTAGTCAAGAGAATATTTAAGGATCTACAAGGAACTCAAGACTTTGGTTTATGGTATCCCAAATATGCCAATCTTACTCTTCATGCTTACACATATGTAGATTGGGCAAGAAATGTTGATGACCGAAAAAGAACTAGTGGAGGAGCATTCTACATGGGACCCCGCTTGGTATCATGGTTCAACAAAAAACAAAGCTCCATTACTTTATCTATTGCAAAAGGTGAATATGTTTTTGCTACAATATTGCTGCACACAACTTCTCTGGATGATGTAAACATTGCAGGATATTCAAATCATTTTCTCTCCACCTATTCTCATTCTATGTGATAATATTGGTGCCATAAATATTTCTAAAAATCCTGTCATGCACTAAAAAATCAAGCATATTCCAATTAAATATCACTTTATGAGAGAATAGGTTCTTGAACAAAAGGTTAAACTAGAGTATGTTCCCTCAAAAGAACAAGTTGCAGATATATTTACAAATCCTCTTCCACATGATTGCTTTGAATATCTCAGAAAAAAATTAGGAGTGGTATCTTCTTCATCACTCTATTAATCATTATGACTAATTCTTCAAGTTTAGGAGTTGAAAGTATTTTTACTTTACTATCTGTATGCACCTTTAATGAGGCACAATCTCGTATATACAAATATTTTGTTCCCTACTATCACGTATGTTTCTTTTGATGAAATACCAATAGACCTAACTAAAAGAAAAGCTATGATATGATTCTCACAAGTGTTGTTTGCTGGTTTTGATATTAGTTAGATACAATCTGCTAATGATTAGATACTTAAGGTTTATGAGTTGCTCCAATATGACATTGATGCTTCAACAGATGAAGTTTCTTTGATGACTTGACTTGACTGATGAATAAGTTGATATAATTAGATATGGCAGTGAACAATTGACATAGGTTTAGGGGGTACATTTTTCTTTGCTTCTAATAGTAAATTGTTAGAATTAGGATTTCTTGATTATGTTACTAAAGAAACACATGTTCTTGACTTAATTTTTGATGAGGTTCATGGTGCTAATATCTGATGCTTATAGTACAGGTCATATATGGTATATAGTACTGAAGACTATCCTAGTCTTGCTACCTCACTATTGAGGTCTATGGTCTTTGTTATAAATGTCATATCTGTCATTTGATGTAAAGGAGATGTAAAGACCTATGATGTAATAATTGTAATATTTAGTCATGAATGGACTATTGGATTCAAGTCAATTATGTGTGTCATCCCATGTTGGGGATTTGATGTAATATGTAACCCCACTATGTTGGGAGTTTGGACAATATCAGTTATTGGTGAAAGAAAAAGTCATGTATGTTTACTTCTTTGTATATCTTCAGAAAATTTAGAATGTGCTCAGGGGAAGAATGGTCAACATTTAGTGATAATTATTCAACAAAAAATCATTCAACATTGGTAAGCCCTTTTTCCTTTAATGTCAAAGGGGGAGAGTATCTTGGTGTTTGCTTGGTGTTTGGAGAAAAGCTTTCTTGGAGAGCTTGGTATATCTACTAGTATCTATAGGTGGTGGTGACAAAACACGAAAGTGGTTTCCATCAAGTACAAAGGGGGAGATTATTGGCATTATAAAAAATATGTTGTCCTTGATGGAAACCTACTTGATGAAGATTGTTAGCATGACAATAACATGATGGTTTACAAGCTAGTACACATGTGACAAAGAGTTTGGACAAAGGCATGATAGTTTAGAGAAAGAGGAATGATAAAGATGAATTTTGAAGAAGTATATGCTGAATTCATGAAACAAAGCCATGTACATACACATGTATGGTAAAGTAAAGTCGTTTATAGTTTCCACACCATGGTATTCTAAAATACCAGGGGTCTTTACCATGGTATTGATCCATAATAATGAGCGTGCCAAGGAATATTTGATCCCTTCTAGGAATACTATCGACATAGCCAAGGGTTTGACCCATGGTATTGGCTAAGGCCTAGGCTATATAATGATATGGAGATCAAAGTGTTTGTGTGCAAGTAATGGGCTATTGACGAATTGTTTAATCTGAAATAAGGTTGCACAAGGATTGAGATGTGGGATTAGATATTGTAGATCTGAAATGACTACATAATTTGATTATCGATTGATTTGTGATATAATTTTCTAATGTATGTTTGTTACTAGGTTTTCCTAGATTTGGGTTTGACTAAAGTTGTGTTGTGAAGTGAAGGAATAATTCAATAATTACAGATATGTACACAAGTTTGTCTCATCAAATATGTGTACATATGTGGGTCTACCTATAGATAAGTCGCATGTCAATTCCATAGGATGGATAGATCTATACGCGAGTGTGCTTTGCAAAAGGCATGTACATAAATAAACATATTTTATAAGGGCCGTGTACATATGTGAGGGTTTCCGAAGTATGTGCAGTTAACGATGCTTGATTAGTTTTGATGTTGTCTGTTGATGAGGTCTTCTTCATAATAATATGTATATGATAGTTATGGTGAAGTTGAATGGTTTGTGAATGAAATATTGAACTATATTGATGTTGGTATGTAATCTGTGATTGATTTTAGAAGTGCAATGATTCAGTTTCAGGATTCAATGTTTTGAGATCTGTACACGGGTTGTAAGAAGAGAAAACGTGTATATATGCGAGTATTATTCAAAATAGTAGCGTACACCTTTTGACATATTGTTGATTAGGGTTTGTAGTGACAACAATTGGTTTTAGTGATAGATAACAATGTATGGCTTGATGATTGACATTGCATTCACATGATCTATTCTGGTTTAGTTTGATTGGTTGCAATGAGATTTAGTGATTGATTTGTTTTTTTTGATTCAGTTATTTGATGATGGTGGTGGTTCTAGTATGAAAATCCTATGAAAGGTGGTATACAGGTTGTAATGTCTTGATTAGGTGGATCCAGTTTGAAACATTTTGAAAAGTGATACATAAGGAATTGAAGATAAGGGTGTTGTAGCTCCCTTCCAGTAAGTGTTGGAGAAAAAGAGAAGGTTGTATCCTTCTGCAGATGGGTGCCTATATACTGGTATGAGTCAACACCAATATAAGATTGTAAAGAATATTTTTCAAGAAGATGACAGAGGCAACATATGTGGTGGTTTTTTCCCACATTGGGTTTCCACGTAAAAATCATGGTGTTCATATGTGTTGACTATGTGTGTTTATTTATTTTGTTCTTACTGCACTTATTTACTATTTAACTAATGCCCAATGAAGGACTAATACACTAGTTCAAGTTAAAATGATGAAGAATTAATTGAAAATATAGTTAAATCGATATACGCTAGTTGTCTGCGTAATAGTAGCGTACATACACAAGTTTAATACATTAAATTCATGTACATAAATTTGAATAGAAAAGAAGGTCAAGTAATTTTTAAATACTATTTCACCCCCCCCTCTCAGTGTTTTTCCTAACAATCAATCCTCATCAACGAATACCTATTCTTGATGGTTACCTTATTCAACTATCTGTAATCAATACACAATCTAAGAGTACCATCCTTCTTCTTAAAAAACAACACTGGTGTACCCCAAGGTGACACACTTGGCTTGATATATCCCTTGTCAAGCATTTCCTTCAACTATAGCTTCAATTGTACTAACTCTGGTGTGCTCATCCTATATAGTTCCTTTGATGCTGGTGCTGCCCCTAGTACCAACTCAATAAAAAAGTCCACTTCCTTGTGAGGCGGTAACTATGGAATCTCTATGGGAAATACATCTTGACACTATAGTAGAACTGGGTACCTATTAAATATTTTTGCATCCTCAACATCCTTAGCTTTATCACTAGAAATATGTATTGCAAATAACACATGCACTTTCCAACAACTATCCTTTTCTTGCATATCTATAACCATTATGACTGAGGTTGCTTTTTCTTACCCTGCAAGATTCTCTATTCTCCATTGTTATCCAAGGATTCAATAGCCTTATCATAACAGTCCACCTTAGTCCTATGAATATACAACTAGTCCATACCCAACAACATACTGTATGATCCTAATAAAAGCACATTCAAATGCACTGATGTAGGAATACCATTCAACTCAAATGCACAAGCTCTTACCAAGTGATGAAATCTTTTCTTAGTACCTGTAGCCAACTACACTAAAAAAGATTCTGCATGTACTTCTTTGTTCAAACCACACTTATCCACCACATCAACATTAACATAAGTATAATTAGATCCAGGGTCAATAAAAATAGAAATAACTTGATCACAAAGCTTACTGTCCATCTTGATAATATATGCCTGGTGATTGCCCTGCTTGTTATCCAACGTTGCATAATTCCAAGGAATGATCTGTCCATCATCCCCAACTATTTGCGCGCCTTGAGCATTGTAGATATGAGGTCTACAACCCTGATGCTATGGACAATCTCTCCTATGATGATCTTTGCCACAAGTCCAACACTGTAAAGGCTTCCTACCATCACCCTTGTTTTGCTCCTCAAACTGAAATCCCTATCCCCTATCAGATGCATTAAACTTCTTAGGCAGTGATGCATTCTCTTTGTTACCTATGTTCTAAGGTCTTCTTTGCTTCTTATCCCATTTTCCTGTATTCTTCTCATTATCTTTCCAATCATGCCTAGTCTCATATATGTGATTCAACTTCTCATAACAATGCTTTAATAGCTTTCTAATGGATTCCTCGACTGATCTAGGCTCATCCAACTCGATTCTATCCTTGAATGCTACTGATAACCCACTGATGAAACTTTGAATATTAGCCTTCTCCTCCTTAAGATAAGACACATACCTCAGTAAATCCAAAAATATACTAGTGTACTCCTCATCGGTCATGGATCCCATCTTCAACTCATATAATTCTTTTGCCCTGTCATCATAATATCTCTCCAATATATAATTCTTCCTGAAAAGTCTCTCAAAATCACTCTAATTCAACTCCTCTTCCTGAATTCCCCTAACATTCTTTACATATTCCCACCAAATTTATGCTTTACCTTTAAGACTAAAACATAACTATTCTAGCCTTCATGTTCTTTGAGCAATCACGCAATATGAAGAACTTATTTATCCCAAGAAACCACACTTCTGCATCTTGTGACTTCTTCATTTCTCCATTAAGTGTAAGTAGATTTGCTTTCTTGAACTCATTTGGAAAATATCCCTTGTCACTCCTCTTGTAAGGATGATAGCGATGATGACTATGGTGCCTGTCTAAACCAAAACTAGAGTAAATCCCATGTCCATTGCCTTGTACCCACCATGAGACCTACTACCATATGACCCATTAGTCCTTTCCTTCAACCCATAACTGATTCGTGGTTATCCCCGTCTCTGCATGTCTGACAAGCTCTTGAGGATAACTGCATTGAACTCTTCCCATTTCTCTTGTCTTATCTTTCACAAAACATAAACATAACCACATACCTCAATATATTTTATCTTGTCTACAAGATCAACCATATTAGCACAATACATGTATAAACATAATCATAACAGTATATAGACATCATCTAAATCATCATTGTAGTTACCATGCATGATGCCACAAACTGTAACACCAACTAGACGCAATGCATGCACACCAACATATAGACACTGACATGCATGACCAATGCATATAAAACTGACATGCATTTACGAAAAACACATCTCAACAACATCATCATCAACTTCTAAATGGAAACACAATTGTAACAATGACTATCACCATGCATACATAACAAACACATAGACCACAAGCATAATGAACACATATGCAACTGACATGTACTCATGACAAGCACAGTCTACCCATCTAGTACAAGGGTTGAACCATGCTTTGATACCACTCTATAACCACCCTCCCACACTTACCCAAGCAAACCGGTCCACTGGGGTAAATATGTGATGAAGAGTTACTATGATATGAATCAACTCCCCAAGTACATTTAAAGAAGTGGAATTGACAAAACAAAACCAAACTGACCTTCCTTAGGAGCTATAAGACCCCTAGGGGCTAACCAACTACTCCAGGTGCCCAACCCCTGAGTTAAATTTCCTTTTAACTGAACTAGACCCCTAGTCTCTCCCATGAAAATCCCTCCATGTGACTATAACCCTCCAGTCGCTCCCACAATAAGGCCTCCATGTGATTGCAATATTTTTCAGGCAGTTTTGTGCCAACGACCCCAAATTCCGAGCCACTTTTTCAGGGATAGGACTGAGGCCTCTACCTAGAACTTGATGAAATTATTAGAAATGATAAATAATAAGAAGACAAGATCTCTAATGAAAAACTTGAACAAGGACCTAACCTGACTCATCCTAACCATGATAGGCATTTCATCAAACACATCATGAACATGTAATGTACAGGTCATAAAAACACATTTGAACATAGGGACCCCATACTTATCTAAGATTTGTCAAGAAATTATGATTCCCTCTCACATTAGCTGCATTATCATCTATTAGGTCATTCATTCATTAACATTTCATCTACTAACCAAAACATGATGAGAGACAGAACTCAAGATTATCATAAAACCATACTTGTAACCAACATATAACCATATAAATAACAACAATAGAACAACTATCACAACCACATATTAACAAGCACATTTACACTTAGAGCATAAGAGGAAAGGAGCTCTGATTAACAAATGCAAAATCCAACAAAGTTAGAGACTTCCAAGTATCACCTCACCATAGATTGGGCTGAACCAAATATTTCTATTAGCCAATCACCCCAGCACCATATTCCAAGCATGAATGTGGCATATCATGGAATAAACCAAGAAAACCAAACCAAGGCTTCCAGAGGCCAAACCACCTCAATCCTCAAATAGTGATTCCACCTCAGGGTCGAACATCACTAACTATCAACAGATCAGTCTCTATCTAAGCTGTCTAGGGCTCCAAAGTGTTTGTTCCAACCTGGATTCCAGGACTAGTAACTCAACCCACACCTGCTTCTAGGCTCCAGAGCGTTTATCCAACTAAGGCATCTAGGACTAGTAACTCAACCCACCAAGGGATCTGGATAATTTGTCCAACCAAGTATTCCAAGAGTAGTAACTCAACCCAAGCTGTTATAGGGATTCTAGAGTGTTTGTCCAACCAAGGCTCGATAACTAATAAATCAACCCACAACCATAATAAACTTGAGAACCAACCATAAAAAAGGGTAAAACCCACAACACCATGGCTATCCAAGAAATGGCAAGGCAAGGAAAAACCATTGTCAATTTAGGATATCCTCCATGCCAATGACAAATCATAACCAAATAACCACATGCATTTACCATTCATGCAAGAACTAGCAAGGAAACCATACATGCAACTTGGTACCTACAAAGAAAACCTGATGTAGCTGCTGAACCCATTGTCCTCTTGTGCTTTCCTAATTTTCCTTTACCTTCTTGCTCCAAATCTCAAGTATGCCACAATGCTCCAAAAATTCTCCAAGAAAACTCTAAGTGTCTAGGAGTATGAGTGAGAGAGAATAGAATGGGAGTGCCAAAGAATGAATTGAAAAAAGTATGAACTGATGCTCATAAGCCTTTTTATCAATGAGGCCTCTATTTTCTTAATTTTCCATTATTTTCCTCCTCACATGAAATCTGTGACCTTTCACCTTCCTCTTATCCTAATTTCCATTATTTTCATAAATAAGATGCCAATAAATGTCTCATCACCTTTTCAAAGCCTTTGCCAATTTCCATAGCCATTAATTAATCACAAGTGATCCCCATCACTATGTTTTTGCCCAACATTCAACTTCAATGGAATACGTTTCCCATGACCTTGGTTACAAATTTTCCTTTATTACATGGATTTTTAACCCAGTTTTGTTACATTTTTAATGCAAAAAACACCCTAAAAACAAAAAGTGTTGATGTTGGAATAACGTCTTTTATTTTTATTTCTTTTAGGAGGTAAATTTTTTACATTTTCTAGAAATTATGTTAAAGATAAAATATCATGACTCTGAAAAACCTTAAAATTCCAATGATTTTCAAGCATGGAATTAAACAAAAAATATGATGTCTTTAAAAAGCCTTAAAATTCCAATGATTTTTAGGCATGGTATTAAAGATAAAATATCATGTCTCCGAAAAGCCTTAAAATTCCAACAGTTTTCAGCCATGGTGTTAAAGAAAAAATACTTATAATTGTTTTCAACCATAACATTAAAGATTAAACATCATGACTTAGAAAAACCTTAAAATTTCAACAGATTTTCAACCATGGAATTAAAACCAAAGATAATGACTACAAAAGCCTCAAGTTTTCAACATATTTCAACCATGGAATTATGGAAAAATTTTATGACAATTTTTTTTTTAAATGAAAACTTTAATGAAAGAGTCATTATACCAAGAATAATTTCTCTTTTAAATTCTAAAAGTATAGAGATTTTAAAATCTTAGCCTAAGACAACTTGACACATTGCATAAAAAATTTATAAATCAACCATCAAATTGACACACTGTGTAGGTGAACTCGACCCATTGTAATGAAAACTTAAAGACCAACCATGAAATTGACACCACTACAACGAAAATACCTTCTAGCAGAGGTTTTTAGTGTTATAAAATTGGAAAAAATTGTCAAATAACATCCACTAAAACATTTATTTGTGATAGTGGATGTTTTACCGAAGGTTATAGCCGAACTTCATCACAACTGAAAAAATCTGGGTGACCAAATGTTTTAGTGGATGTTTTTTTTGGTGCACTTCATGGAACAAGTAGCAGCAGTGCGCTACATATATAAACGCATAGGGATGCATACATAACTAAAATAATTGAGGTGTTGAATCCAAAGAATACCTATGTGTAACCTATAATAGATATAAAAAGGTCCTAGGGTGTTCGTGTAAGGAACGACACCGGGGCACGCAAAAAATAATTGTTGTGCCAGTGCTTTTGCTTAAACTTGTAGTGCTAATGTGTATAATTTGTATAAATTCCCTGGTGTATTAGTTATATAAAATGATCAATGCTCTTACTTTTCACAATGTATAGGGGTTGGAAATAATATTTTGTAGGACCGGGGTATTATTTCTATGAAAGCACTGGTGCGTTAAGAATTATAATGCATCGGGGCATTAATTGAAAACAATACTAGTGCTTGAAGAACTAAATGCACTGGTGCTGTCATTTTTAGAAAAGGCACTGGTCATGCAAAATGATAATGTCACGGTGTTTTTTATAACATAATGCACTAGAGTGTTTTTATGTTATGGAGCACCGATTTTTGTACAATATTTTCTCTTTTTTTGAAAACATCGACCCATGGCAGTGAAATTATTGTAATTTTTTATATCCGTTATTCATCAAAAAATCGACATGTATCTTATAACAATATTCACATAAATTAAAATTTTATTAGTGCATTTGTTCATGATGTTTGGATTAATTTGTTATATTATCATATTTCACATCTCGTCATTATAATATTAATTAGTGGTGTAACATTTCACAACAACATTAGATAACACAATAAAATAAATTAAATTGTATTTGATTATATATCAATAAGAGGCTCTTTTTCATAAAAAACGAAACTATTATTGCTAACTCCTTGTATTTAAATTGGGACACTATGTCCATTACATTAAACAAAATGTTTGATTTTCATAGACAATTATTTCAAAAAATACAACAAGTTGCATAGATATCCAAATATATCATTGTTTTCGCTAGAACTACTGTCAGTGCTTAAGCTACTTCCATGACTTGGGTAATTTGGAGGAATGTTTTATTGATTGCATTGAATTTTTTCATCTTCTTGATCTTATTCCATCTACAAGCATAAAAATAAAGTGTAATGAGTGTATTCAAATTGGTGAGAATAATGAAAATTGAAATAAATAATATACATTCCCCCCTTAGTGTATATAAAAATTAATTACTGATTCATCCCCCCCTCAGAAGTTCCTTTTTCCAACACCATTATCAATAGTTAAAGTTGGGGAATGAGGGAAAGAGGAACCTAGATGGTTTTTTTTCATCAAAATGAATATCTCTTTGAAAAATAACACCTTTAGAGGTACGATCAAAGAACCGATAAGCTTTCATGTCCTCATAGTAACCAACAAATATTAGTTGCTGACTCTTCTTTTCCATGGTTTTTCACTTTTCATCTAGAATTAATGCCCAAGCAAGGTTACCAAATACTCTAAAAGAAGAGACATCAGGCTTCTCATGTCTCCAAGCCTCCACTAGAGTCATATGTTGAGTTTCCTTATGAGGCACATTACTTTGAATATAATTGACACAATTAACTGATTCAACCCAGAATGCAGGTGCCAAATTCTTGGATTGAATCATGCAATTATCCATATCTTTTAGTATTCCATTCTTTCTTTTAAGTATACCCTTTTGTTGAGGAGTGTAGGGAATATAGTGCTGATGAAGAATTCCATGTTCTCTAAGCTCCCTTTTTTTAAACAGTAACTACAATTTAATACTCTTCCCATAAAAAAGGTTAAAACATGTTTTCCCAAATCTCTTTTACCCAAGTAAAACATTTTACCAATAACATATTTTCTATATTTTTTTTTTTTCATTTGAAAAAAAATACTTAGCTTGGGTGAATTTAAATTTTGACAAAATCTGGTAAATTGTTACCAATTTTCCCTAACAATGAATAATCTACAACGAACTTGTAATGCAATGACTGGTCATACTTCTTCAAGATGTAAGCTACGTAGTGGATAGTGCATCAATATAGGAATGAATCCATAATAAGCATCAAAACACTTACTCCATAATACCTCTCACATTTCCCATATTAAAAAATTTATAAAAAATAAAATATAACTTTAATTGATTATTATTATTATTAATTATAAAAGAATTATATATGCGTTAAAAATATATACATTTTAAAAACCTTGTCACAATATCTTAACCATGTAGATTCACCCATTTATTGTGAAATTCTTAGCTTATAATATAACATTTGTAACAATACCAAGGGCAAATACCATGACAACTGTTCAATATGAATATATTTTTTAATTAATTAATTTGAGATAAATTAATTAAAAAGATATATCCAACTTAGATATAAATAGTAACATTTAATTTATGAATACTACGATGAATATTCTAACGAATTTATGGAGGTTAAATCTCTACCATCCACCTAATAATTATTTATAAATATATTAAAAATTATGGAAAAACTATTGTGTGATAGAGAAACTTATCAACTTAATTACAATATTTAATGAAAGAGTTTTGAGCTGCTATGTTGAAGCAACATGTATACTTCACAAACCAATGTCTTTCCCATTACACAGTCGAGGAGTATTCAAAATTGCAATCCTGATATGGAACCTCTTTGGAGTCTAAAATTTTGGTGTCATATATATACACCTCTATTCAATGAATTTGATGTCATAGCTTTTTATATTTGTCCAAAGTGGCACTATATCTAAAGAGACAAAGAACTTGCAAGATCTTCCCTACCCAACTATATGTGGATCAAATCAAACAGAGACAACTAGGCTAGAAATTAGAGATAGAAAGTCGGATTAAGGAGAAACTAATTATAACTAAAACATAGCTTCGATGTGTTATCACATTGTTTAGTTTGATTTTTTTTTAAAAGCGCTAAAAATGGGGGTGTCAACGCGAATTTGTTAAAAAATAGAGTTCAAACACTCACAATGAGAGCGTTAGCGTTATTGTGTGTTTGAAAATAAAAAAATTTCATTAACAATGACAATGTTAGCATTATTTGAATTTTGAAAATTTAAAATTGTGTTGACAACCATAGTAGTAGCACAAATTTTTGAAGATAGTCAATTAAACTTCAACATCTGGAAATCAATGGGCAATGAAAAATTCAAACCTTTTCATGACCAAATAAATGCGCTGATGGAATAACATGTTTAATCTCAAGTGTTTCTAGATGGTGGAAGTACTTATATTACCATGATTTAAAAGTTGTGCAAAGTTAATCATTTGTATTGTTTTATCCACCAAAGTAAAACAATTGTTATCCCACATTCTTGTAATAAAATCCCACTATCATATTCATTGCTTTTGTTTTTGGATGGTGGAAGTTACAATACAAGCTTAGATGTCAAAGGGAAAAGGTGCCAAAGCATATTTGTTTTTACTTGAGAAAAACTTTGTTTTTAGACTGTTTTTTGTGTAAAAGGAAGTAATTTCGGAAGCAGTTCCGAATAGATGGATTTTTTTTTTTCCAAATATGAAGTAGGTTTTTTTCCAAAATAGAATCATTTAAAAAAAACTCTCTCAGTTTTCTAACATGTGTTACAGTTTGAAATATTTGAAGGCTGTTATTTAGGATTTTGCAATCATGTTTTGGTATCTGTTTTCAAAATAAGATCCCAAACAAATGAGAACAAAATTTTCAAAATCGGAAGATGTTTTTGTCCGAAACAGACCCATTTAAAAAATCTCTCTTGTTTTTCTAAAAACTATCATTATTTTGGAGTTTCGAAAGGATCAATGGACACTATTTTTCAGGAATTCATGAAGAAAAAGCTCATGGACAATTGTTGACTTGGATGCCATCTCATCAAATTCAACTTGCTAATCCTTATCTCCAGCCATGACTCAAGCAATAACATGATCTTTAGATGCAAATAGGATTATGAAGTTTTCTATATGCATGTATTTGAGAGATACACTTTATCTCTTTTATTTTTAGCAGATTGTAATTAAGGATAAGTTAGAAAACTGTTTTATCTATTGTACTCCCTATATAAACAATTTCTAAAGAAGAATAAAGGGTTGGAAATTATTTGAAAAATAGCCTTTTTTTATGTACCGTGTGATCAAATTATAATAAAGAAGTCTATGTGAGAAGTTTGCAGAAATTCCTGTGTTGCAATTCCATGTCTATCTCTTGGTGTAATATTTTCTTTAATATTTGAATGCTAAGTGGTTGAAATTGGAGTTAATATTGATATGCTCCATTTTATTTATGTTTTAGATATTTAATACTTGTTTTTTTACAAATATATATCACACTATTTTCCTCCAACTTTCTTGAAAATTGTCAAAGGAATTGTTATTATCTCGCTTTTGTGATGTTTTCTCATTGAACCTATGATTATATAAGCTTGATTGGGCCAGAATCCATGCCCAATGGTGAAATTTTCCTACATTCAACCAATCCCATTTTTTCTTAAATAAATCCGGCCATACGACTTATTTGCAAGCCTTCTAACACTTTGACCTTGGGTAGCTGAGTTTAGGGAGAGATTCGTCTCTAGGTTGAAAGGGCCAACTTTTCAACCTCAAAGCGGTTTGAGCTTACCTTAATTATTTCCTTCCTTAGCCAAGGGAATTTCTGAGTGATAACATTTTAGCGCCGTTGTCGGGGAACGAAGGTGAAATGTTCCCTGGGAGAACGATAAGATCTAGATCTGATTGTTGATGGTGAACAATTTTTAGACGTAAGCAAGTTGTGCATCATTCGCCTAACAACTCCAATCAAGATTTAAATAAAATTCGAAGGCTCCACTGGAGGATGAGCCTTACTGGCAGAGACATGAAAGAACAATACGGGAAAACAAGTTATCAAAGCTCGAGTTTTATCCAAGATGTAATATTATTTTTTGTCAACTACTTCTTGTCCTTTCTTGAGCATATAAAAATAATTTTTCATTGCTTACTACATTTGAATACAGACCATAGATCTATACTTGTATATCCTTCTTTATAAATTGTAGATATACCTTCTTCTTTCATTGTTGATCTTGACCAAGTTTTTTCATCCGAGCCATATGATTTCCATGACTAGTCTTGTGAGCCTCAAGTGATCAACGCTAATATTACACCTCCTGTATATAATCTTATACCTTCGAAGATTCAAGAGAGATATAGGCCCTTAATATTTCCAAATACCTTCCATGATTTTCCTCTGAAACATTACAAATACCTTCCTAAGTTTGATGGGGAACTTGAAAACTTTGCAACTGAAAAACACATTCAAGCCTTCAAGCCTTTTATAATCCTTTTTGAAGTAGAGCATGATGATGTTTATTTGAGAAAATTTTCTCAATCATTACAAGGGGATGCTAAATAATGGTTTAGACATTTAGAGCTTGAATCAGTCGGTTCATGGGAGGAACCGCTATTTTTCTAAAATTTTGGGGTGAAAGGAAATCTAAGGATCAACATTTTTCAGAGTTTCATATCATAGAGAAAAAAGGGATGAAACCGTCTCTATGTTCGATAGGAAAATTTTCAGTCTTTATCACAAGGTGCCTAGATACATCCAACCTCCTCAAGCTTCTTCCATGTTGCGTTATGCAACAACCTTTCATTCAGATTTTTATTACCTTCTCATGAATAAGATATCTATGACCCCACAACAAATGTTTATTGATGCTCAGAAAATAGATGAGAATTGTCAAGCATGTGAGAAACTCCCAAAATAGACCCTTGATGAAGTTATCGACGAAAATGAAAAAGAGAATGAGCATGTTCAAAAGAGATTTGTTATGAATCTTGATCCATTTCATTATGAGCAGAGGATTGACACTATCACACATTTTCTTGAAAGTCTCAATGATGATGTTTTTGTAGAGATAAATAATAAGCTTGTTGAAAAACAAGTTGCTACTTCAAATTTTGATTTTCCTATATATGATGAATATAATGATTATTATGAAGATGCTTTTCATGAGCAACCAAGTCTATTTTCTTTATAATTTTTTTTTCATTTTCAATAGTCTAATGAAAACACTCAACCTATATATCACATTTATAATATTGGACATAAAGAGAGTGGTCAATTAGCTGAGGGTAACACTTTTCCTTTGTGCTTTTTCTTCATTCAAGTTACTAAAAGAGAAATTTGAAATCATAAATGAAGAAGATGAACTTGAACCGATGAAAATTCACATAGGTTTACTGGAACAAACTGACAACATTATAGATCAATAGGAAGATTCTCATGTTTTTCATGATCCTGTGGCTTTGTATATGGAAATTTTTGTCAGTTCATATTCACAACCGTTAACTTATAGAGATTTTGAAAATGATGATTGTAAGGATGCTAATTCTCAAAAGAATCAAAGATATTTTATTTATCAGAAAGTATTCCAATGCAATTATCATATGAATATTTTCAACCTCGTTATGTCAACCATCAGATTGAGATGCATGGAAGCAAATATGCAGTCTTTTTAGAATCATTAAGGAAGCCTAAGTTTTCACATTTTATCAATGATGAATTTATTTTCAACTTTTTAAGTAAGTTTCAAGAATGCAGTAAAGTAAAGAGTGATGAATTTATGCCCACTAAAGCTAAGATTAAGAAACGATAATTTACTGATGTGGAGTAAGGAAAAAGGTACAATCAAGGAGCTACATTATTTGAGCAGCTACTTGACTGGTTGTATTGGCATTTTTGTATTATTTTATTCAACAATTATTTTAGGAGTTTAGAGTAGGTAGTTGTGTGCAATAAGCTAGCTGGGGCAAGCATGAATTTCATTTTGGTTATCAGCAATGACTTTTTCAATTTCAGTTTTCAGTTTGCAGTAAGAAGTGTGTGATTTTCAATTACAGAATAAGTGTAGGTTGTAAGTTGCAATTGTTTAGTTGGGATCATCCCAATGGATCAAGCCTCTATTCTAGGGGTTTTTTTCTGCTATCCGTGATTGACAACATCCCCGTGAAGCCAACTATTATCACATTGTTTAGTTTGAAATTTTTTAAAATAGCTGGCAACTGGAGTGTCAGCACAAATTTGTAAAAATCAGTGTTAAAATGTTGAAAATGGGAGTGTGAGTGTTATTGTTTGTTTGAAAATAAAAAAATTGTGCTGACAATGAAAGTGTCAACATTATTTGCAGTTGTGAAAATTTAAAATTGTGCTGACAACCAAAGTAGCAGTGTTGAATTTCTAAAGACAATAAATTAAACTCTGACAAATGGCAAATCAAAGCCAAATGAAAAATTCAAAAATTTTCATGACCAAAGAAATACGTCGATGGGATAGCATGTTTAATCTCAAGTGTTTCTGGATGGTGGAAGTACTTGTATTACCATGAGTTAAAATTTATACAAAGTTGATCATTTTTATTGTTTTATCCATCGAAGTAAAACAATTGTTATCCAACATTCTTGTAATCAAATCCCACTCCTGTATTCATTGCATGTGTTTCTGGATGGTGGAAGTTATGAAACAAGCTCAACAATCAAAGGGAAAATGTGCCAAAATATATTTGTTTTTACTTGACAAAAACTTTGTTTTTTAGACTATTTTTCCTATAAAAGGTAGTAAATTCTGGAGCAGTTTCCGAATATCTAGAAACAAAATTTTCAAATATGAAGGAGGATTTTTTCCAAAATGGATCCATTTAAAAAAACATCTCTCATTTTTTTAACAGGTGTTACCGTTTGAAATATTTGAAGGATATTTTTTAGGATTTTGCAATCCTGTTTTAGTAATTGTTTTCAAAATTAGATCCCTAACAAATGAGAATGATTTTTTCAAAACCGAAAGAGGTTTTTGTTTAAAACAAACCCATTTAAATAAAACTATCTCTCTTTTCTAACATATATCACCGTTTTGGAGTTTTGAAGGGATTACTTGACCTTATTTTTTAGGAATTCGTAAGGAAAAACCTCATGGATAGTTGTTGACTTGGATGTCAGCTCATCAAATTTGACTTCATGATCCTTATCTCTAGCCATGAATCTAGAAACAACATGATATTTAGATGCATATAACATTAAGAAGTTTTCTATATGCATTTATTTGAGAGATACACTTTATCTCTTTTATTTTTAGCAGATTGTAATTAAGGACAACCCAAAAAACTATTTTATCTATTGTACTCTCTATATAAATAAATTTTGAAGAAGAAGAAAGGGTTGAAACTTATTCGAAAGATAACTTTTTTATGTACTGTGTGATCATATTATAATAAAGCAGTCTATGTGAGCAGTTTGTAGAAATTCCTGTGCTGCAATTCCTTGTCTATCTCTTGGTGTAATATTTTCTTCAATGTTTGAATGCTAAGTGGTTGAAATTAGAATTCATATTGTTGTGCTCCATTTTTCACTTTTTATTTTTTTATTTGTTTTTTATTATTATTATTTTTTTTAAATTTTATTTTATTATTTTTATTTATTATTTATTTTTATTTTTATTTTTATTTTTCCATATATTTAATACTTGTTTTTTTCACATATATATCACATTGTTTTCCTCCATTTTCCTCCAAATTTCTTGAAAATTGTCAAAGGAATTGTTACTATCTCGCTTTTGTGATGTTTTCTCATTGAATCTATGATTAATAAGACTAGTTAGACTCCATTCCCAATGGTGAAATTTTTCTATAGTCCAACCAATCTCAATTTTTCTTATATAAATCTAGCCATAGAACTTATTTGCAAGCCTTCTACCAATGTGACCTTCGGTAGCTGAGCTAAGGGGAGATCTCTCTCCGGGTTGAAAGGGCCAACTTTTCAACCTCAAAGCAGTTTGAGGTTCCCTCAGTTATTTCTTTCCACAACTAGAGAAATTTCTGAGTGATAACACGATGGATGTACTAGTATCTATATTGGGAATACTACCTTGATTGGGCAAAACTTGAACCTATAAGAATATTTCAATAAAAGAGACCGTAAATAAACATTAATATGTAATCTTTCATAGTTTTGGAGCATATTTTCATAATTTTGATCCATTTATTTGTCGTATATTCTAATTATCCATATTTTCATGATATTTCTCAATTTTGATCCACTTATTTTTCCTGTGTTTTAATTATAAGACGTTTTCTACTTTTTAGGCAACCATTTTTCTTGGTTGATTTTGTTCCAAATTTGCTATAATTTTTTTTTAATAATATAAAATTAGTTATCATAATCAACATAAGTGTCAGAGTTTTTGTTAAAGATATCAATTTATTGATATATTAAGAAAGACATTTAAAAATTAATAAAATTATATACAATCTCACTAAATTTTTTATATTACGATATTTCAATAAAAAATTATAAAACTTTATGGTTTATTTAATGTATATTAATTGAGTTTTTCATATGGTATATATGAAAATTAAAGAATATTATTTATTTTATTATATGAACACAACCCTGATGGAGTATGGCGTTATTTTCTTAATTTTTAATAATATAAAAA
>APFE031135289.1:12053-40934 GCA_000404065.3 Pinus taeda
AGGATAGGGGAAGGTGTATGAACATTAGGATACAAGTTTTGTCGATGATTTGACCGCCCAAGAGAAATTGCCTTCAAAACCCTAGGAGATGGAAATGACCTTGCCAAGGCACAACTGAAGCATGAATAAGGTATAAAATGACTCATTAGACACTGACATGATAATGAAAACCCTATGAATGATGATAGGCTCAGTTGAATGATGACATGGACTGACATTTGGGCAAACCCTAGACCTAATGCCTAGTGACCAAATTTTTCTTGAAGACTCACTGAAATGACAAAATTTGACCTTGACACTTCAAAATCACTTTGTAAGAGCACTTGATCACTGGAGGAAGGCTGGAAAGACTGACACTAACAGCGTGCATGATCCATTCCCAACTTTGTTCACCGATGAGGTCCTCGATAATGTTGGTGGCCAGGAAGCATATTCGTTCACTGATGTGTTCTCTAGGTACCATCATATCAAGATCGCGGCGGAGGATAGACGTAAGACAACCTTCACGATTGAATGGAGATGCTTCTAGTATACGGTGATGCTTTTTGGGCTGAAGAACGTGCCGATGATCCTTTTGCGCGTAGTCATCTCGATGTTCAAGGATTTCTTTCAGAAATTTCAGGAAGTATACTTTGATGATTGGACAGTATTCGGACTGGTGAAGCGCCATGTGGAAAGTCTACGATTGATGCTAGATACATGCCAGAGGTACCAGATTGTGCTCAATATGAAGAAATGTTTGTTATGTGCTCCTTTTGGGATCTTGCTGGGCCATGTGGTATGCAGACAAGGCTTGATTGTAGACCCTGTGAAGATCGCGATCATAATCAATTTGGAGGCACCAAGGAGTGTGGAACAGTTGCGTGCAACATTGGGGCATACATGATACTATAGGAAATTCATTAAGAGCTATGCCCAGATCACCACACTGATGGAAAAACTGTTAAAGAAGGATGTTACGTTCTGTTGGAATGAGGAATGCCAGAAGAGCTTGGATGTGCTAAAGGAGAAAATGGTCATTGCGCTGATCCTAGTCTTCCTAGATTGGAAGAAGGAATTTCATGTGCATGTAGACGCGTCATGTATTGCGCTGGGAGTAGTACTGACACAGGCTGGTGAAGGGAACTTGGATCACCCTATAGCGTTTGCAAGTAGGAAGCTGTCCAAAGATGAGAAAAATTATTCCACGACAAAGTGCGAAGGACTAGCTATGGTGTACGCACTCCAGAAGTTCACGCATTATTTGTTGGGTGGACATTTTAAGATGTATACAGACCATTCGGCATTAAAATACCTGGTTAACAAGCCTGTGTTGGGGGGTAAGATATGCAAGTGGCTGTTGTTGTTATAGGAGTATGATTTTGAAGTTATTGTGAAACTAGGAAGCTTGAATGCTGGATCGGATCATATGTCGCGCACTGAAACAGGAGAGGAACCTACGAATTAGGAGGAAGGAATACTTGATGCGTAGCTCTTTGCGGTATGCGTTGCGGACAACCAATTTGAAGATATTATACACTTCCTAATGATAGGTGGTACAAGCCAACAGAAGAAGGAACTGGTAGTGCATGCGATAGACGTTTTTGTCATTGTAGGGCACTTGTACAAAATAGGATCAGATGAAATATTGGGACATTATGTGCCAGAGTTTGAACGAAACAACATCCTTGCTAAGGCTCATGGCAGAGCCGCGGGAGGTCATTATGCAGGAAAAGCAACAATGTAGAAGATTCTATGCACTGGGTTATGGTGGTCGACCTTTCATAAGGATTCAAAAGCATATTGTAGGGCATGTGACTCATGCCAAAAGACGAGTAGACCATTGCGCAAGGATGAGCTGCCACTAAATCTGAAAATATCACTACAGCCCTTCGAGAAGTGGGCAATTGACTTTGTAGGATCAATTCAGCCTCCAGGGAAGAAGATGGGTGCGCGGTACATCATCACCGCGACTGAGTACTTAACTAGATGGGCGGAGGTGCATCCCATGAAGGAATGTACAAGAATGACAACAACCAAATTCATCTTTGAGTATGTGTTGACAAGGTTTGGTTGTCCAAAATTTTTAATGAGCGATCACGGTACACACTTTCTTAATGGGACGATTAGCGTGATGATAGAGGAATTTTAGGTCTACCACCAGAAGAGCAAACCATGTCATCCGCAGGCTAATGGGATGGTGGAAGCGTTTAATAAAATATTGGAGAGCGTGCTCACAAAGATTTGTGGTGCTATGGGCTTATAGAATGACTTGCAAGAATTTGACTGGACAAATGCCGTTCATACTAGTTTATGGCGTGGAAGCTGTGATTTCGATGGAGTACATTGTACCTAGTTTACGCTTAATGACATTCATAGGAATGGTGGATTGCGGAGCCTTGGAGGAGAGGCTCGCATAGCTAACAAAGCTTGAAGAAGATAGATTTCTAGCTGGATTCCATCAACAAGTTCAAAAAGAGTGCGAAAAGGCATGGCATGATCGACACACCAAACTACACACCTTCAAGGTAAATGATTTAGTTCTATTATATGACAGCAAGTTTGATAAATTTACAGGAAAATTTTGGATGCATTGGCTAGGGCCATATGTTATCAAGGAGTTTACCGATGGTGGAGCAATTAAGTTGGTAAAGTTGAAGAAGAACCATTGCCAGGGCGAGTGAATGTTAGCTGATTGAAGCCATACACTGATGATCCGGCTAGATGACTACATGGTGGAAGCATAGTCTTAGTGCTCTAGGCAGTTGAAAGGAGGCGCGACACTATAAACTACACTGCCTAGGTTGGGGAGCTATGCGATTAGGGAACTACATAGAATGGAGGAATGTCACAATGTCAACAGAAACATGCTGGAAGCTGTGCTATCCAAGAAGGGACCGTGCAGGGCAACCAAAAAGTCACTGTTATGGTCACTATTCATGACTTGGCAAAGGGAAAATAACTAAATGGAGCAGGGGACGAAATTTAAGTCGGAATTTAAGGGCAAGACCTTTGAAAATCTGCCGCCAATCCAACATTTATGAACAAATTTTGGGGGGGGAACGGTTAGATTTGAATTTGAAAATTCCTATAAATTACAAGTGGCTTCTCAGCAAAAACACTTGGCATTTTGAGAGTTGAGGTGTTGAGCTCTCAGGCGTGTATGAACCGTGAGTACTTTGAAGCTTCGATAGCGAGTTCAATATTTGAGAAGTTTCCAAAGGAGATACAGGAGTTGTTTTCTAGTATCATGTCAGCGCCCGCAGAAACCGCGATCGCTGGAGAAGTAATGGAAGCTGAGGGAACTACCCAAGAAGTAGCAGCCCCGGAGGTTGCAAGCATTGAATTACCGATAGAAGTTCCTAAATCACCAAGGTCACCCAGGCCGAGGCCTATGCCGACCAAAGAGGTCCAAAAACAAAGAAGGACAAGCAGAAAATGCCATAGTCAGTGCGCGCATCACCTAGAAAGCACCCACAGAAGGAAAATCCCACCATGTAGGAGAAGGGCAAGCTAATTTACCTAGAGCATGAAGAGGATGTTGAATAAATCCCTATGGATGAGGAAGACATTGACATGAGGGTGGAGGATGATGACGTTGAGGGGTCTGACCTTATCTCTAAATTGCCCGAGTATATTCCTCCGCGCAGAGGCAAGGCAAAGGTTTTGAAGGACATTGATGAAAGCAAGGTCACATTGAATACACCCTTGCTGCCAGACAAAATCACCTTTGAGGGACCATGCCTAGGGCGTGTCCCCCATTTAAAATTAGGGGATTGGGATTTGGCTGATACGGAGTGCTTTCCTCACTTAACGACAAATCAACTCATGCACCGTGTATACTATAAAGACTCTAGTGTGACCATGCTGGAGCCAAGAAAGTGGGCAACAAGGGTGGATAAGGCCAGTCTATTAAACATGTTGTGGGTACCACATTACAACATCACGCCCATAACCATGATAGTAATCAAGCATCTATCGTGCTTGATGCACGATGGGTAATTGTGGCTAGAGGAGCTGATACCAATCATTGACGTGCTGATCCATAGGATCACTTGGCTTCCGCATGTAGGAGAAAATCCCACCATGGGATTTGGCAGAAAGACAGGTGAGAATGACCTCGCCGAAGCAATGAAGGATAAATTTAATCTCGCAAAGAAGCCACACGGCTACTCCATCACTAGCACAACCAACCCCGGGGTCAAGGTAGCCACCCCAATCTTGGCAGGAGATATTATGAGGAAGTTTCGCGCAGATGAAGTGTCAGCAGTAGTAGTGTCACTAGCAGCCCAGTGCATGGAGGGTGTACAGTTCAATTGGGCGCACTACCTCTGCAACAAGTTCCTCAAAAACTGCAGAGAGGCATAGGATCAAAGCAAAACGTTTCACTATGCATGGCTGCTGCTGTCTATAGTGCCCGTCACGTGGCAGTTACCAGAGGATAGTCAGTTTCCTCCGGTTGTGAAGGACCTATGGGAAGCAGTGAAGTTTGCTTTTCTCTGGGCTATGAAGGACCCCCAAAGGGTCAAGGACAACAAGGTCTTTGGATCTTGATGGAGATGAGTATTCACATGGCCATCAACCACAAGCCGCGATTGTTGCTGATAGTTTATGATTAGCTAACAGAGTATGTGGAGTTCAAGGTGGACTTCCACCATCTCTCCATGCGCACGTGAAAGGATCTTGAAAAAGAGTGGTATGACCTTCCATACCTGGCCACAGATGATGCGATCGTAATGGTCTTTGACTGCAAGCTGGCAGATTGGCACACCGCTTCGGACTTGACATCTGGGTCTAGCAAGTCTGCAACGCAGTGAAAAAAGGAAGAAGCTAGGCTGAAGATGGAAAAATTGGCTGATAAAAGGAAGAAGGAGGCTAAGGATAAAACCAAGGCGGAGTGCGCTGCTGCAAAGCAAACAGGAGGAAAAGAAGAAGAGGAGGAGTGAGGCTTTGATAGGAGCTAGAAGTCACCTTCCCTGGAGACATAGGAGGACAGACAACAATCAGAGAAGGGAGGGGCAGACCCGAAGACTACTGCATTCCAGGATAAGTGCACTAGGGAACAAGAGAAAGTAGGGTTGCAAAAGAAGTTCAAGGCCAGCAAGACTTCCCTTGACCCAATCACCTTGAATGAAGGTGATTTGAATGATATTTGTGATGTGGTGAGGGATGTGATCGCGGAACTGCTACATTAGTTCGAGCAGCGACAGAAATAGGCCTTGGGTGCCATTCAGATGTGTTTGCGTGAGCTGTAGATCTAGGCGTTGCAGGTATGGAAAATTTTAGGGGCTAAATTAAGGGGTTTTATATTTTTATTGGGCAAATATTTTGTATAATAGTACATTGTTACAAATTGCCTCAAATTTATTTTATAAAAAAATTAGGTATGGAGGTTAGCCCACCTTATTTTAAGGGAGAGGGTAAAAAAAGTAAATTTAGCCCTTGAAATTAGGAGTGACAATCTTCCATTCACCATCATTTTTCAAGAAAATGTATTTATGATAGTTATAAATAAAAATATAAATATAGTGGAGGTATGGTAAATAAATAAAAATATAAATAAACTGTAAGTATGGTAAATAAATAAAACCTCTTTCTATATTTAGTTCATAACCCTCTTTCTATTTAACAAGGCTAAAAAAAGAGGTTTTATTTAATTGAATCCTATGGGCCAAATACCATATTTATAAAAGAGGTATGGTAAATTAATAAAAATATAAATAAACGAGAGGTATGGTAAATAAATAAAACATTTTTTATATTTACTCCATAAGCCACTTATATTTACGAACACTCAAAAATGTGTTATATTTTAGGGAAGCCTTATGGGCCAAATACCATGGGCCAAATTATTATTAATACCATGCAGAAAAACATTATTAACCCTAATTTTAGTATTATAAAAAAAATATGGCACATGGTATTGACCATGGTATTCACATGGAATGTAGGCTATATTTAAAGGGGGGAATTAAACTAGCATAGATCCATCTTTACTCGGGATCAAATATCATGATATGCAAACTAACATAGAGTGAAAAAATATTTGATCCCTCTCAGGTCTTGGTAGATCAAGAGTAAAAATGGATCTTGTAATTTAATGTCACTTAAACATTTTATCTTGGTTAAAATAAAAAAATAAAAATAAAAATCAATTATTAATTTTTTTAATTTTTATAAATTACTAATAGTAGTTTTTAAGATCGAGATTTATGATAACCCATGGTATTGACCCATGGTAATACCATGGCATTCATGTGAGCATAGACTATTTAAAGGGAAAATTCTATCAGCTTAGATCCATCTTAATTCCAGGTCTACCAAGTGCTGGGAGGGATAAATAGATTTCATCCTTTAAGAGTGGTAGATGTGGAGTTAAGATGGATATAGGTTGGTTTTTATGATAATGAAGATAAATAGACTTAGGAAATTATATTGTAAAAAAGTTCCTAAGGTGAATGGTTAAAGCTACATTTAGTCACTTCACAAAATTTAGTAAAAAATACGGATATCTCCATTAATATTGGTTTTTCTCATTTAACAAAAAGAAATTCAAAACAATGAAATCTTAACTCTTTCCGCATCACCCTTGCAGAAGAGAGATAGTCGCTTCCTAGATTTCCCACCATTTTTCAAACATTCTCAATATGATATCTTCATGAAAAAATTAAGGTACTGATCTTGGATTAGTTGTTTGAAAAATATGCTAGTTTGTACAACCTTTCATCTATCTCTGCTATTTTTAGTTTGTGGTAATGATCTATAGGGGTTAGGTCACTGCACCATATTGTCCTAAAAGGTGGAGATTGTGCACAAAAAAGGAAATTAATCCACATGTTACAATGCTCTTAAAAATGGTATGAAGGTAGTGAATTATGCTAATAAGAAATTTAGATTGGGAGAGACATAATTAACCTCTATTATTTAATTGAAGATTTCCAATTAAAATAATAATAAATCTACATTTAGTCACTTCTTTTCATTAGATCCCCTTCAGGCCTTTGGGATACTTACTACTTCATTATATTATATAGTTGGGTCTTGCTACTTGTTGGCATGTTGGGGTAAACAAACTTGATGTGTTGTTGTTGTTGTTGTTGTTGTTTTTTTTTTAATCTTGGAGTTGGAGTCTACGGAATAAGAAAGAAATTTGATAGCTTGGCAAAAGTGGTAGCTTGGAAAAAGTCGCAGAGAAAACATTAATCTCTCCTACCATGACAAACATGGCCACTAGAACTTGCAAAATTGTTTGTAGGAAGTGAAAATTATGTTTCTTTTTTTCAAATATGTATGTTAGTATATTACAGTTTAATGAATATGTTTTATTATTATCATATATGGTTTCATACTTTAACAAAAAATTTGCCAAGACTTCACAATGTTTTATGATTCAGTGAAAGATTTTCCAAGATCTTACAAGATTTTATAATTCAGTGAAAGATTCGCCATGTCTTTACAAGATAATATAATCTAGTGAGAGATTCGCCTATCTATATATATATTATATATATATATATATATATATATATATATATATATATATATATATATATATATATATAAGTGATAAAATTGCCTCCGATTTTTCCTATGTATCATGGGGATTCACCCATTTATTATTCATATAAATTTAGGGTGGTTCTTAAAATTTTCCCTGGTCGCAGGTATAGACCAGTGTGGGACGGAGTAGTACGGCGTCAACTAGTTTGGCGGCTGGCAACTTAGAAGCAGCAAGGATGGTATGCACATTGGATCCCCAGGAAATAGTGCTGCCAGACGGAGCGCTGACTACAGAAACTGTAGCTGACAATGCCACTATCAGCACCCTCAAGGGGGTTGAACTCAATTTGGTCATGCTTCCAAGTGAAGCCCTTCACACTTTGCAAGATGGTGTGATTGCAGAAATTCGAGCCATGAACAACACCCACTACATGTTATCAGTGGGAAGAGGGTGAATAACACTTAGATGGCTACACAAAAGAACTCCATTATTGATCTCTTTAAGGCCATCATGGACAAGAATGAGTGCACAACCAAGGTAGTGGCTGTAGCATGCAAGTATATCTCAGAGCTGGACATTCCCAAAGATGAGATAGTGGATGCATGAATTCGGAAGCTCACTGTCAGAGTGCACGAAGCGAGGACATAATTGGCAAAGGTTCAGTTTGAATTAAACCTTAAGATTGTAGAACTGGCACTGAAGGCCCAGCCTTTGACTCCGCTTGAAGTCAAAGAGTAGCGTAAGGCAGATGTAAGAAAAGGATTGCACTGCGCTCTTCGAGCAGTCGCTCGAAGTAGTCACCAGCTTACAGGAGGATCCCAATGTGCATAGGCTGGAAACAGATGGGTGGGAGTAGCAACAACGATATGATGAGGATAAAATGACAGCGGGCACCGTCGCCATTACCTAAAGGCTAACAAAGTTGTAGGAAGCAAAGGTGCTAAAAGAGCAGGTGGTTGCAACACAACACAGGAAAGTGTTATTATAGGCTCGATTGAAGCCTTGGATAGACGAAGCATATGTGCTCACGGCCACCATTGAAGGCAAATTGGCTAGTCTACCTGAAATGCAGCATAAGGTATAGGTAGATGATGTAGGGCCAACGACCGCGCAGCTGGTCAAGTAGATGAAGCAGGGGGAAACACAGTGCACCGCCGAAGTCATAATGGTACAAGTGGAGCTGGGAGGTATTTGCCACAAGATCTCCGCGCCAACAGAGTGACTCAAGGATGAGTCACCAGATTTGTGTTGGGGGCCTATTGGGAACAGGTCCCTTGGGGTCAATTTTGGGGTTAAAATCCAAAGTTTTGGGGCTAAAGGCCCAAGTTTTGTGTAAAGAATGTGAAGTCGCTACATTTTGTGGTCGTGGAGCGTGAAGATGTAAATAGTTACTAAGGGTTTTACACCATTCTTTTGTATAATTCATGTCTGCTTTAGAAACCTACCCATGGTCTGTGAACCAT
Organism: Pinus taeda; assembly: GCA_000404065.3. NCBI lineage: Eukaryota > Viridiplantae > Streptophyta > Pinopsida > Pinales > Pinaceae > Pinus > Pinus taeda. The sequence goes on from APFE031135289.1 coordinate 20,997, forward strand.
GGGATTGTATAAAAAGGGAGTCTTAGAAGAGTCTAAGGCAGTTTTTTGAGTAAAGTAGGTTTGGTGCTATGTTTTATGTATGGGTTTGTGAGAGCTAAGAGCAAAGAGTCTTAGTGTAGGAAAGGCTCTACAGCTGAGTGCGTAGAGGCCTAGGGTAGAATTCCATAGCTGGGTGTGCAGACCCCTGCAGCTGTGTGCGTAGAGCAATCAGAGTATGTACAAAAAATCTGGATTATAAATAAAGAGGAATATTATGCAATTATCTATGTATGCATTATCTTACTTCTGTTATGAATGTTGCGATTATGTTATGTTGAATACTGGAGTATGAAGTAATTCTATATTGATGCGTGAATCTATGTATTTTACTTTGTCATATGAACTCAAGTAGGAATATTTGTTTACGTAAAGATAATTGTAATGCATTTTAAAGTAACCAATACTTAAGCAAATCTAGGTAGATACAGAAGTAAGAGTAATTACAAGGGTGCGTAAGTGCCTGATCTATCTATTGAGGGCCTGCGAAGGATGACCAGAGACTTTCGTAGAGGCTTCGAGGACGAACAAGAGAAGTACTTTGATAAGCCCTAAAGGGCTTATCAATCTGCGCGAAGGAAGTTTAGGGAAAATAACTGACATCAAAACCATCTCAGGGTGTGGAAACTTGGTTCCTACATCCCTCCATACTGCTTCGAGGGAAACTTCAATCTGCGCTCTGCGGATTGATGCCGAAAGGGCTAGTAGTGTAGGGATTTTCTTGGCATCTTAACGCTAAACCTGGGTTAGGGCCCATCAAGCCAACATGCTTGATAATAAATTTTGGTTAGGTTGCTTCTTTGGATTATGATGCAAAGATTCAGGATTTTGAAGCCTTTCAGGAGTTAGGCTCGCGGGATGAAGGGGTTTAAGGCTTTCGAATAGACTCTAAGAACTCGTGACATCTATGAGAATGGTATAAGGGCTTCGAAATTTTGAAGGGTCAGAAAATTTTGGAGGGATTGTTGCAGTAGCTACAACAATTGGCGATTAACTAGTAGGAATCCAGAATCTCTGGTTGTCCATGGCCTTGGGTAAGGCAGACTTCGATGAGTGTTGTGCCTTAGAGTTGTGAGTTCCGCTGATTCTTTTGAGTCTTTCATTGATATTGATCATGTTAGGTTACTATACCAATAGGTGTCATTTTTCATGATTGACATTGATGGGCTCTAATATGTTCGTACCTTTGGCTGGTTGCAAAGGTTCTCCATATTCCCAAGAAATCAAAAAGTTAAAAAATGTAAAGAGGGTATGCCCTAAAAGAAAAATCAAAGGGCAAGAAGAATGAAATGGTCAAGAAAATGAAAGAAATGAACCCCAAACAAAGGACCATGACAGTGTGCAAGTCCAAAATGCCACTACTGTTCTATTTTTGCAAAGATCTGATGATATGCAACTGGTTGATCTCTGCCACCATTGACGAATGGCGAAATAGTTTAATCTTGGCCAGTTCATGTTTGAATTTACTTGTCTTAGGGATAGAGAAATAATACCCGTCCAAACTGTTCAATCTTGGCAGGTAAATAGATAGGTAGAGAAGCAAAGGAGCTCAATTATTAAGTCTGCGCCCTTGGATGTTATAAGGGTAGATTTATATAGGATTGCAATGAAAAGAAAAGAAGATTGAAAGGGTTTTCCAATTCAAATGCACCCAAAGAAAAAGGAAGAGAAATGTTAGGTATAGTAGGTTGGGTAGGCAGTTTTGGTGTTGCAAAAGCATGCTTATGATTAATTTTGTCCCTTAAAAGTGTTCATCTTATGGATATCATAAGTACCATGGGAACTGTTTGGTTACAAATCAAGTGAGGCATGTCTAACTTCCCTCTATACTTCTCCCAAAATCACTTACTAACCTCCCCCCAAGGATATTGAGATCTGCTCAATACTCCCAAATCACTTCACCTCATTTGATGAAAGGGCCTGAGTAAAATAACATTCTTGCTTTAGACAAAGAAGCCACATTTCTTGTGTAAAACCCTTTTTGCACTCCTTAAGCCTAAGTTTTAACTCTATAACTTAGTGCTCACTTTCATTCATAAAGTTCATATTAACTATTTACTTATTTATATAACTCCCTACGCTTATTCCCCCTTTCCCATATTTTATTAATATATGCAAACCCCAAGATTTTATTATATCCGGCCCTGGTTTAGTTATAAACCATATCATTATATAATCGGGGATTCAAGGTTTATCCGAAACCTTACAAATAACCCTTTGTGCCCAACCCCGGGATTAATTAACAGTCAGTTAATTAATAACCTCATGTAAGTGCCCCGCCAACCAATAAGAATCACTCCGAAGACTGTTAAATCATTGTTTAAAGCATATGGGCCCTGTGCCATAACCCTTTGTCGCCTCCAAAGAGTGCCAACCATTCGATCGGCGCCCTCCCATCGGACGGCTCCAGATCATATCGTGCCCTCCCCTCCATCCGTAGTTTACCGCTCAGGGAACTATGGTATTGCCGCCGTACCGGGGACACGCGACGCCTTCCCACTATGCTCGCTGCCTCTTTGGTCCATAAGCGGTGCAGGTCGATATCGCTTACCACCCTCCCGCTGACCTCGCTCGCTGACGCCATCGCCACGTCACCGCCACATCAGCATCCGTACCCCTGTGTCACAACAAAACATCACATCCCGATGATGTCATCCAACCAAAAAGCGCCAAAAAGCCCCGCGAAGCCAATTTTTGTTAATAAGTCGCGAAAATGTCATTTTCGCTCATTTTCATCTGTTTTTTCTGCGAAACTAGTGCATGCAAACTGCGTCCAAAGCAACTTCTCGAGCATACAGTCCGCCACTCTGCCAAATAAAGTCCAACATCTTGTTCTCATCTCGTCCCGCAACCTGCAAAGTGCACAATTCGCCTTTAAAGTCAAGTATTTACCTCAATTCTATTCCTGAACCCTATGAATTTTAGTTTTCCTCTGTAAATTTTGCCCAAGGAGCCAAATTCAAGTTAAATTCAGCCTACTGCCTTCATATAAATATACCCAAAACTCCTCCTTTGCCCGTTTTCCCACAGAAACTTGACCTCCAGTTGAAAACACAGTAAAAAAACATGGAAGCCCCTGTGGCCCTCAATATTGCTCCCCTCAATGCGCCGCACAAAGACAAGGACTGGTTGCCCTTGGCTGACAGAGATTTTCAAATTAAAGACTTAACTGGTGACAAAAACCACCTCCATGCATTTTGTGAAATTAGGAACAGTCACCAAAGTAACTCTGATCTCTATGGAATATGGGAATCCAACTTGCCCATGTATTATCTCCCCTCAGTTAATGTTTTCCTAGACATTATCCATCAATGCTGTGCCAATTATGAACCTGCCCAGAGAGTAGTTATGACTCCATATGGAAATGTCCTCTTTTATATAACTCCTGATTCCATCAACGAGATGTTACAGTTCAAACCCACTCAGCCTCTGGTTCCTCTTTCTATGGGACTCTTGCTTGAGCAGGGCCTTAAACTGCCCAATTCATAGGTAACCCATATTGCTCAAACGTTTATGAGAGCAGATTGCCAGCCCACAGACCCACCTCCCTATGTTCATGTCTGGTTCAATGAAGCTGGAAGATTAATTATTGATATGATATCCTACGTCATGGGATTTAAGACAAGTGAATATGTTGATGAGACCACCTTAGTTTTGTTGTCCATATTTACTAGAGGACAACCCGCTGCTGTCAAATATGACTATCCTACTTTCATTGCCAACAAAATCCATGACCAATTCATGAGTTTAGATAGAGAAGGAGTCTTCAAGTATACATCTTATATATATCATCTGTTTCTGTATTATCAACCAGACAGTTTTCAGTTTCCCATTAGAAAATTGGATTCTAAAGGAGAGCGGAGGTCTGTAATATTTTGGACCTTAGTCTTACACAATGTCTGTGACTCCCCTTATACCTACTGTGAATTCATTAACTTGTTTATACATCCATTCTCTTCTCTACTGATGAGAGCTACTTCTCCTAGACTCCCTGGTGATATGCAGAAGATTTTACAGCTCTCAAAAAACTACAGAATAGGTGACTGGTACTTCTACCAGAATCACACCAAAATCAGAATTTATGGCTGTGAGCTATGCCCTTATAAGTTGCCCAAATATGTGCTATGACACTGTTTGCACTGGAGTATTTCAGGCAACTTACCAATGTAGATTTGACCCATTTTTGCAGTGCAAAGAAAAAGGCCCACCTAAGAATAAGAAACCAGTTAGGCCCTTTTATCATTAATAAGAGGGAAGCATGGGAAGATGCTGATAGGATATTGGGGGAAGAACTTAAATTGAAGACAAGTTTCTGGTGGGTACCATATGACCCAAATGGCTTTATAAGTGACAGAAAAGTAAAAAACAGGCTATCAGCCTATAAACATTTTAGGATCCTTGAAATAGAGAAATTTGCTAATCAGGATGAATGGGTAGAGGGTACATTAATAGAAGAACTTACTCAGTAAGAAGTGATGGAACAAGCTATGAAAGATCTTGAAAAGACCCTTGACCTGGACTCTTTTGGACAGGTATTTTTCAAGCTGCCTCAGCAAATCGGAGTGGGTACATCCTCTGCTGGAACTTCACAGTAGCCTGTATAGGAAACCAGTGCACCAGGTACAAGATTTTCTAAGGGTAAGGAAGTAGCAGGCACAGAGCAGCAAACAATGACTGATCAGCATGGGAATATTCCTTCGGGCCAGGCCAAAGCACTAGAGATACCAGCGTTGCAGACTCCTCTAAATGAGGAAAAGGGTAAGAAAAGAGACAGAGAAGAAAGCACACCTATGAGTGGACCAGTAGAGCAACCAGGGGGAAAAAGGCAAAGACTAAACCCTCTATCAGAAGATGAATTTATTGAGGAAACCACAAGCAATCTGAGAGGGGAAAAGATAGTTAGCCAGGACACATCCTCGGTTATAGAAACATCCACCAGCTCTCACAGGCAGGACCTAGAAAGGCAACATAGTGTGGAAGTCTCATCCACTAGGCCACAAAGCAAGCAGGGCTCTAATATCAAAAAGACATTCACATAGATAAAGGCTCGGACTGACCCACTGAGGCTGCAACTTTATAATCAGTTTCTCAAGATGCCCCCCACCAATCAACAAAGGTTAATGTCTGCATATGACATTAAAGAAGGTAAAATGATCATGAGCTATTTCAAGCCCAAAGTGCAATAGCCACAGTCAGCAGCTGACTACATCAGGACAAATTTGGAGGTCCTTGCCAAATACATTCATCCAATGGACCAGATTGAGTTGCATAAGCAAACTGGAGAGATGTGTAAGAACTCTCGACACCACATATCTCCACAATGATATGATATTGTCCACTTTGGGCCTAAGCCCTCATGGATTTGTTTTTGGGCTTTACCCCCAGAAGGCCTCATACCAATGGAGATATTTGTCCATCCTTATATACCGATGGTCCTCCCCACTTCTAGTCAATGTGGGACTTTGGTCGTATACCCAACAATCCTCCGCTCGAACAAAGGACCATCGATCCTCCCCTCAAACGATTATCGATCCGTCCACTCTCTACCAACCAGGATTCTCCGCTCCAATGCGTTGGAAGCCTTACATGGAGCACCACCTACCTCGAGAGCTTGCTCTATCCTAGGTCAACTCCTCTTCACCGTGTTGGGACCAAGACACGTCCATGAAGAATCCGGAGCACACCACCTGTCTAACCGAGCTCATCCACAGATCCCATCGTGATATTACCGGGGCCCACCACCTTCGTTCGACATTCCGAGGATTCATCCACTTGGCTAACTTCGGAACTTGGCTTTGATACCACTTGTAAGAACTCCGGACACCACATTTCTCCACAATGGTATGAGATTTTCCTCTTTGGGCCTAAGCCCTCATGGATTTGTTTTTGGGCTTTACCCCCAAAAGGCCTCATACCAATGGAGATATTTGTCCATCCTTATATACCCATGATCCTCCCCACTTCTAGTCAATGTGGGACTTTGGTTGTATACCCAACAAGATGGTCTACTCCACATTGGCAGATAAGGTAATGTTGGCTAATAAATTGCACAACTCATTAAACAAGACCCCTGCTCAACTAGATTTGGAGAAGGCATCTTCTTTAGCCAAGGCCAACAGGATAAAATCCTTGGAGGATATTATCATTGAGTTGGGACATGATCCCAAAGATGCCAAAGGCATAAAAGCATTGATGAAGAAGAAGGAAGAGGACATTGATGCTCTCAGGAAACAACTGAAGCTGCCTATTACTATGCATCCACAAACTACAGAAGTTGTACAGTAAAAATCAGAGGAGGACATGATGGAATTGCTGATGAGATTGAATGAAAGATTAAGTGAGACAGAGTAGGCTTTGGAGAAAGCTCTAAAAGAAAAGCAGGGAGAGTTGACCTCCTAGTCCCCTGAAGTAGCTCCAACAGTCACAACTACCCCTCCTACAGTTATAACAACAGTTCCTCCCACTGTCCCAGCATCAACAACAGAAATCACCACAGATAACCTAGCAACAACACCAGGCAGCAATACAACTATGACTACAGATCAATTAATAAAATCCATGGAGGATTTGAAACTCCAAGTATCTGAACTGAAGCAGGTAAAAGAAAAATTGGAAAATATAGAGCAAAGTTATGATAAATCCAAGATGAATGTGGCAGAGAAAACAAGGGAGATAAAAGCATTGGAGAACAAGGTAAGAGCCTTAGAGAAGGATTTCTCTCTAGATAAGCCTCTAGCTGAAATCAGAGGAATTTTGTGGACCAAAATCACTCAATCCCTTAGTGATATATGGAGGTCTATTCAAACCATTTATGAACAAATTGATTTGATAAGAGTGGCTCAAGAGGAAATTCAGAAAATAAGAGCCTTATTGGGATAGATGCCTGAGCAAGCTAACAGGCTGATACATTTTTTGAATACCAAGACCAGTGAAGAACTGGAAGCACTAGATATTAGAGACAGAACAGGTAACATTCTAGACATCAAGAGAGTTCTAACCATGAGAACTCTAATGCAAAACTTGGACAGAAGATGCCAGGACATGCAGGTAGAGGTTGATTCTTTCATAGGAAAATTTACAATCCTGCATCAAAAAGATTTGCCAATTCCTTTGGGAAGTAATGATCATATGATGAAGAACAAGGACTATGTACATAAATTAAATACATATGTTTCTAATCAAGCTAATGCATCTTCAAGAACTTCAGGAGAGAAGGCACTTCCTTCTGTCCAGTCCCTTTATGACAGCCTGGAAAATCTATTCTACATAGAGCATGAGGTAAAACATCTGTTCACCATCCCACCTAATTTCTTCAGGTACACACAAGCCGATGAAACTCTGAGGAAGCTACAGAGACATAAATTACCAGGACCAGAATGGTGGCAAAGCATGTTAGAGATCCTGTAAACTATCTTTGGTCAATGCAAAATTTTGGACCATTTACTATAATGCAGAAAAAAGGAATGAATCACATTCATGTGGTTCAAAGTACATCACATCAGAGCTAAAGAAAATCCAGCCAAGGCAGAATGACCAGCACAGAGGATCAGTACAAGACAGATAGGAACCAACTTGCAGCACCTACCTCCAGTACATCTCATAAAGACGGATCAACCAGCGCAGCATGAATTTATTGCATCTATTTATTGTCTCCCTGTTTTCGAGACTGTCTGTCTCTATCTATGTAAAATAAGCATTAAATTGCTAGCATATATTATTTCTATCAGATATTTTGTATGATATCTTGACGTTTTTGTATATATACCCCCCAGATGAAGTATTTGGGGTTGGTTGGCTAGTGGTGGATGTTCATAGTTTTGACTGTAATACTGAACAATTTTGGAAATGAAAAGCTGTTGGAACCATTTTTGTCGAGCTCACTGGATGAAGAATTGATGCTAAGGACTATGTTACAGAATTCTTGAATCGTTTATGGATCAATAAGTCCTTTCTAACTTGTGTTTTACAGTTTCTGTGTTTACTATATCATATATGTTTCATGATCTAAACAATATAGAAAAAGAATAACTCAGAATTTGCTTGTTTGCACTTTGAGTTCAGTCTCTGTTATTATTAATGTTTTCTTTAGAATTAGCATAAAAAATGAATTCTTAAATGCTCCTGTTTCCCCTGGTTCTTTCATCTTGAATATACGCTAAGAAATTCTTAATTTCTCTTTAGCAGTAATCATCCATTTTCCCTCTGTCAACTTGATGAAGGATTCTTGATTTCCCTTCACCCATTGACTCCATTCCATTTGATTCCAGCCTATAAATTGTTCTATATTCGAGTGCCTTGCTCTGCGATAAATCCTCTGGTAAGAAATCTAACCCAGGAAGTCATCCCTCTTTGACTCCATCATGCCCAATGGACTGAAATGTTTCAGTATTACCTCATTGTGCTAGTGAGTCCCCATCCTTCCAACCAAACTCAAAACAAAACCCTTGTACTTCATAACTAGCCTAATATACCTCAAAATAAAGCCAAATTATAAAGAGAGAGCCCTCTCTCGATATAGATTGGCTAGAATATGTATCTAAAAGATTGGTCTGTGGTTACCTCGGCCGTATTCCCTTTCCTACAACTTTTGGGAACAACCTGAGTGATAACATCATTGGCGACTCCGCTGGGGAACTGAATAATTGTTTGTTATCGCTGTTTATTTTTTAAGAGTTACATATGGAGCCTAAAGTTAGCCAGGCAGCCTTTGAAACTGCTTTTGCTATGCAATTGTAGGAGTAAATAAAAGCTACTTCAGTCTATCTCTAGTCTAGTTTTAGGCTTTGAACAGTTGTCTCAAATACTGGATCAGTCCCTTGTTTCAATAGATCTTCAGGAAAATTCAAAACTCCCATATTTTAAACTTCCTAGAAAGATACTGTCAAAAGTTGTATCCTTCAAAAAATTTCAAAAAAAACCAAAAATATATTCAGAAGCTGGCTCCAAGGAAGAAGATCTGTTACACTAGATCGAATCCAGATCCAAATCCCCCACCTGTGTTGCAAAATCCTACTCTGATTCCCAAAAACCTTAGAAGCCAGCAAAAACTTATCCAATCTAAGCTTACTCCTAGAAAAGCACCAGTCCTTTCTACCATTACTGTTGCTTCTCGTAGTTCACCATCAACACTTCAAACCATCTTTTCCACTTCCCCATCCATAACACATATTTCAACTAGTATCCTTTCTCTTCCGGCTGTTACACTTATCTCTGCAAATATGGCAAATCGGTATGCTCCCCTGCAATTACCTGCAAATCCAGGGGCTATGCCTCAAGATTTTCAAAGCAAAATCACTTATTTTGATGGTACTGGCCCTTACACAGCTCAACAACACACCAAGAAAATGATGGATTATTTTGAAAACTATGAGATTGATGATGATGATGTAAGAATGAAAGTCTTTGTCCAAAGTTTAACTGGAGATGTTAGAACCTGGTTTAGAGCACTCCCTGCAAACACTATCAATGATCTAGAGGCTCTTTATCAGACCTTCTTAAACAGATGGGAAAAGAAAAAATATCCTCTCCACATTTTATCAGAATATGAAAACTTAAAGAGAGGTCCACAAGAAGCTATTCAAGATTACTGCACCAGATTTAACAATGTATACAATGATATTCCTCAAAATCTCAGACCTCCACCAAACTTGGCCCTGATTAAATTCCCTGATGCATTTGACTCTGACATGGCATATCAAATTAGGGAAAGAGCTCCTAGAAACCTAGAAGAAATGCAAAGTATAACTGTTAGTGTCGAGGCCAATCTGATCTCTAAATGAGCTAGAGCCAGGACTGAAAGAAGAGTACCTTTAAAGGAATAACCCTCTGCTTTTGAATAGAAATTAGATGCTATCATTAAAGGAATGGATAGACTAGGGGATAGGGTAGAAACAATTGAAAGAAAATCATCTTGGGATGGTCAACCAAGTAATGCTGGAAGAAATCCAAACTTCAGAAAAAACCAAAACTCTAACACTGGAAAGGCTAGCCCTGACCAAAAAATTAGACCCCCATTCCAAGAAAACTATGCTGAAGCTTAAAATTATAGTGAGCCCACTGAAGACACTCAAATTAACTTAATGGGTCTCAATAGTGAACAAATTTTTTTTCTAACCCAAGAAGACCAAGAGGCTCACACTCTTGGTCAGTTCCAAATTCAATCAGGGGAATCATTTGATTTTAGGGAGGGATATGACACAACCATCTATGAAGTTCACAAACAATATAATCTAAGAAGCATGAGAATAGATGTCCCTGATGACAATAAACAGAAAGAAACCAAGCAACCTGCCAAAGCTAAAATCAAGAACCCTCCTATACAAACTCCTCCTAATGCAATTCCTAACCCAAACAATCCAACAGTTGAAGATGTTTCAGATAATCAACAACCTAATAAACAATCTTCCACTTCCATTCCTTTCAAAGAAATTGTGGGGGAAACTCCAGAAATTGACATAGAAACAACCTCATCTCATAACAACATTCCTGTAAAAGAGATAGATACAGAAAAGGCAGTAGAAAAAGAAAACCTTGCTGCCCGAAATGCAAAAATTCAAACTGAAAAACCTTTCAACCTTGAAACTGAGATAGGTAAGTTAAAGATAGCCATTCCACGGTCATAATTGGCTAAGCATGATGTCTATAGAGAACAAATCAGTAGATCACTTCAAATTTCAGAAAATAGAGATGCAGTAAATGTCCTTGATGACCAACCTGAATTAATTTTTGGCCCTAAAGTAAACGGAAAATCAGTAGATGGAGGGGTTCCTCCTTTCTATGTAAGTCTGAACGTTCATGATAAAATACTTCACAATGCAATGTTGGATTCTGGTGCCTCTCATAACTTAATGCCTAAATCTATAATGGAGAAGTTGGACCTAGATATTACCAGGCCATATAAAGACTTATTTTCCTTTGACTCGAGCCAGGTTAGATGTCTAGGATTGATCAAAGACTTATGTGTATCATTAGTCCAATACCCTGCCAAAACAATTTTAATGGATGTGGTGGTAGCTAATATTCCACCCAAATATGGCATGCTGTTGTCTAGGTCTTGGGGAGAAAAACTGCAAGGATCCTTACAGTTGGACATGTCTTATGCAACTATTTCAGTATTTGGGCAACCAAAGAAGTTGTATAGAGATACTTTAATGAAATATGTAGTGAGCAGTCAAGAAAAACCCCAAAATTTTCCCATCTATTCCATGCATTTTGATATGGACTCTTTTATCCTATATATTACTGAAATTTACCCCCCAACTAATGTCCAGGCTTTGGCTTTAGAGCAGAAAAAATTCATAAATGAAAAACCTAGTGTTCAAATTCAAGAAATTTCTGTGAACAATGGTATATCAGACACACAAGGGAAACCACATGAAACTGAAAATCCAAATCTCCCTAGTAAGCAAATTGCTAAGACTCCTGATACTGGCTATAATCAAGAAATCCTATGGTATTTGGAATTTGATGGATCAGTCAATAAAATAGGAGTAGGAGCAGGGATTTGGATACATAATATGGAAAATGATCATGCTGAAGGACATGCATATAGGTTGAATTTTAGATGCACTAATAACATGGCTGAATATGACGCCCTCTTGCTAGGACTCAAATTGATCAAAAGTTTAGGGGCAGTTAGGGTATCAATTTGGGAGACTCTGATTTAGTTATTTAGCAAATGAAAGGAAACTTCCTCACAAATGATCTTAGATTAAGATCTTATAGAGGGGCAGCCATTGAAATACTCAATACCTTTGTAGAAACACAACTTGCCAAAATTCCAAGGAAACACAATTTGCATGCTCACAGTTTAGAAACATTTTCCAGCACATGTAAACTGCCATTTGAGCCTAATCATAATTTTACAGCTAAGATTACACATAGGCCAACAATACCTGATAATGTAAAAAATTGGCAAGTGTTTGAAAATGATATCCAGATCAACAATTTTCTAACTTTAGAGGAAGAATTTTCCAGCACTAATATAGACCTTGACACTGTCAATGAGTTTGAGCAAACAGAAAAATTGCAGACAAACATTTCAGTAGAAAGTGCAATTCTAAGTATGCATCCCACAAACTTTAGCAAAGAATAAATACAAGATCTTAAAGAAGTAGATGTTGATGAGATGGTAGAAGGAGAAGCTAAATTTATTGATTTGAAAGGTAATTGTTTATCCAAAGGATTAACCCCTCTGGAAGACATTTTTTATTCTAATGATATTTCAAGGAAGCCCAAAATGCAGCCTCTAAATGCAGAGATTGAGGACTGTAACATAGGAACTGAACAAAATCCTAAAATGATAAAATTGTCCAAAAATTTGCCTCTTGACCAAAAGCTTAAATATGTTGAACTGTTCAAAGAATTCCAAGACGTTTTTGCATGGAGCTATGAAGATCTCAAATCTTATGATACTTTTGTGATTCAACATACAATACCCCTTAACGAAAATAAAAAACCTTTCAAGCAAAAACTCAGAAGGGTCAACCTTGTACTCCTCCCTCTAATTGAAAAACAAGTCAAAAGAATGTATGAAGCTGGGATAATTGCACTCATTAGATTTTCGGAATGGGTCTCTAATTTAGTGCCCAATAGGAAAAAAACATGAGAAATCAGGCTGTGTGTTGATTTGAGGAATCTAAATAAAGTCTCTTTAAAAGACCACTACCCCTTACCTAAGATGGACCACATTTTACAAAGGGTAGTAGGTGCCTCTAAAATGTCACTTTTGGATGGGTTTTCATGTTTCAACCAAATTCTAGTCCACCTTGATGATCAAGAAAAAACTGCCTTTACAACACCATGGGGAACTTTTAAATATGTCAAAATGCCATTCAGACTTAAGAATATTGGGGCAACATTTCAACGGGCCATGGACATAGCTTTTGCAAAAGAAATTCATGATTTTTTGGTCATATATCTAGATGACCTTACTGCATTCTCCAAAACAGATCAACAACACCTAGATCATTTGAGACAAGTGTTTCTAATATGCAGAAAGTATGGTTTCTTTAAACCCTAAGAAGTAACTGTTTGGGCTAGAAGAAGGCAAATTGTTAGGCCACATCATCTCCAAAGAAGGCATTAGAATTGATCCAGATAGATTACAAGCCATTCTGCAAGTTCCTCACCCCAGAAATATCAAAGAACTTCAAGCCTTCCTTGGAAGATCAACTTCCTAAGGAGATTCATACCCAATCTGGCTGAATTAATTAGACTGCTGAACAACATGTTGAGAAAGGATTACAAGGTTAAATGGACAGTAGAATCCAAACAAGCATTTGAAAAAATCAAGATAGCTTTAACTAGAACACCAGTCCTTACAAGCCCAAAATTTGACAGAGACTTCATAATATTTTCATTTGCATCAGAACACACTATTGTTGCTGCTTTGCTACAGAAAGATGATCAAGGATGTGAAAAACCCATAGCCTTCTTTAGTAAAGCACTAAGGGATGCACCTCTAAAATACCCAAGCATGGAAAAACAAGCTTATGCACTAGTGAAAGCCATCAAATATTTCAGGGTCTACATACTATACTCTCATATAATAGCTTATGTGCCAAGCACTGTTGTCAAAGATATCCTAACCCAAGAGGGGATTGAAGGCACAAGAGGTAAATGGATTGCTGCTATATTAGAGTATGATATTGAAATAAAACCTACGAAGCTTATAAAAGGACAGGGATTGGCTAAACTCATGACTGAAACCAATTGCCAAGCCCTAGATATTAATGAACTGGATAATGAACAGGAGATGGCGACTCCACAAATCAGCCAGGCCTTCCTAGAATCACCTTGGTATGCTGATATATGTTATGTATTATTAAACCTGCAGGCTCCTTCAGGGTTATCCAGAACAAAGAAAAGGTTTATAAAAATGAAAGCTTTAAAGTTTTGTATTTTAGATGGTGTTCTCTTTTGGAAAAATCATGAAGGTGTTCTATTAAATTGTCCAATTAAAGATGAAACTGACAAGGTACTCAAAGAACTTCATGCAGGGGATTGTGGTAGACATTTGTACTAGAAATCAACTGTTGATAAAATCCTAAGGGCAGGATTTTACTGGCCCACCCTATTTTCTGATGTAAAGAAATTTGTAACTTCTTGCCATAAGTGTCAAATCTTTGAAGGCAATAGGAAACTTTTGCCTCTACCCCTTAAACCAATTTCCACTGAAAGACCATTTCAACAATGGGGTTCAGACTTCATTGGGGAAATTCATCCACCTTCTTCTGGCTAACATAAATGGATCTTGATTGCCACAGACTATTTCACCAAGTGGATAGAGGCCATCCCTTGTAGACAAGCCAATGATTCAGTGATCATGCAATTCTTTGAAACCAACATCCTGTCCAGATTTGGCTGTCCTGAAAATAGTAACTGATAATGCTGCTGCTTTCAAATCCAAGAGAATGATCAATTTCTGTCACAAGTACCACATTACCTTAGGTCACTCCATAGCCTATTACCCTCAAGGTAGTGGTATAGCTGAGTCATCCAATAAAAGCTTGATCAATATCATTAAGAAAGTGTTGGAAGAAAACAAGAAAAACTGGCATAAGAAGCTTATAAATGCACTATGGGCAGATAGATTGACTACAAAGAGATCCATTGGGACAAGCCCCTATGAATTGGTTTATGGCATGGAGGCTGTATTCCCTTCATCTTTGGGAGTCTCTGTGATGAAGTTGCTACGAGAAGTGCAGGCAGAACCCAATGACATTCAGAGAAGAATAAATTAGACTATTCATTTACAACAGACCAGAGAAGAGGTATATCAGAGATCTCAGGTGCTACAAGAAAAGCTCAAGAAGCTATTTGATAAGAGGACTAAGGTAGAGGATTTCTATATTGGAGACAAGGTTTTGAAATGGGACTCCAGGAGAGAAGATAAAGGAAAACATGGGAAGTTTGACTTCCTATGGAGGGGACCTTTTATCATCCAGGCTGTACAAGGAAACAATACTTACCTTTTAAAGAGCCTAGATGGTACAGAAGCTGAGGGAGGGCCAGTTAATGGCCAGATGCTCAAGCACTATTTTGATCCGACTGTATGAGGTATTTTTGTCTTAACCTGTGCATACTTTATATTTAATAATGTCTAGGCTTGGATTGGACAACAAATTTGCTAAAGTTGAAGCCCGAAGAGAAGGCCCTAAGCTTCACAACTACAATTTTCATAAGTATAATAAAGCAACCAACAGAAGCAGATTTCAGAGCAAAATCAGAGGTGATGAAGAAGGCAATCTGACCTGCTGTTATTGACTTTCCACTAGGGAAAGCCATCCCCAAGTGGAGCCACTGTTAGGTTCCTATACCAATAGGTGTCATTTTTCATGATTAACATTGATGAGCTCTAATATGTTCGTACCTTTGGCTGGTTGCAAAGGTTCTCCATATTCCCAAGAAATCAAAAAGTTAAAATTGTAAAGAGGGTATGCCCTAAAAGAAAAATCAAAGGGAAAGAAGAATGAAATGGTCAAGAAAATGAAAGAAATGAACCCCAAACAAAGGACCATGAAAGTGTGCAAGTCCAAAATGCCACTACTGTTCTATTTTTGCAAAGCTCTGATGATGTACAGCTGGTTGATCTCTGCCACCATTGATGAATGGCCAAATAGTTTAATCTTGGCCAGTTCATGTTTGAATTTACTTGTCTTAGAGATAGAGAAATAATACCTGTCCAAACTGTTCAATCTTGGCAGGTAAATAGATAGGTAGAGAAGCAAAGGAGCTCAATTATTAATTTTGCGCCCTTGGATGTTATAAGGGCAGATTTAGATAGGATTGCAATGAAAAGAAAAGAAGATTGAAAGGGTTTTCTAGTTCAAATGCACCCAAAGAAAAAAGAAGAAAAAATGTTAGGTACAGTAGGCTGGGTAGGCAGTTTTGGTGTTGCAGAAGCATGCTTATGATTAATTTTGTCCCTTAAAAGTGTTCATCTTATGGATATCATAAGTACCATGGCAACTGTTTGGTTACAAATCAAGTGAGGCATGTCTAACTTCCCTCCATACTTCTCCCAAAATCACTTACTAACCTCCCCCCAAGGATATTGAGATCTGCTCAATACTCCCAAAACACTCCACCTCATTTGATGAAAGGGCCTGAGTAAAATAACATTCTTGCTTTAGACAAAGAAGCAACATTTCTTGTGTAAAACCCTTTTTACACTCTTTAAGCCTAAGTTTTAACTCTATAACTTAGCGTTCGATTTCATTCATAGAGTTCATATTAACTATTTACTTATTTATATAACTCCCTATGCTTATTTCCCCTTTCCCGTATTTTATTAACATATGCAAACCCCAAGATTTTATCATATCCTGCCCCGGTTTAGTTATAAACCATATCATTATATAATTGGGGATTCAAGGTTTATCTGAAACCTTGCAAATAACCCTTTGTTCCCAACCCTGTGATTAATTAACAGTCGGTTAATTAATAACCTAATGTAAGTGCCCCGCTAACCAATAAGAATCACCCCGAAGACTGTTAAATCACTATTTAAATCATATGGGCCCTGCGCTGTAATGCTCCGTCGCCTCCAAAGAGCGCCAACCGTTCGATCGGTGCCCTCCCATCGGACGGCTCCAGATCATATCGTGCCCTCCCGTCCATCCGTAGTTTACCGCTTGGGGAACTATGGTATTGCCACCATATCGGGGACACGCGGTGCCTTCCCGTTATGCTTGCTGCCTCTCTGCTCCAAACCACTTTGGCCCATAAGCAGTGTGGGCCAATACAGCTTACCACCCTCCTGCTGACCTTGCCCGCTAACGCCATCGCCACGTCAACACCACATCAGCATCCGTACCCCCGCTTCACAAGAAAACGTCACATCCTGATGATGTCATCCAACCAAAAAGCGCCAAGAAGCCCCGCGAAACCAATTTTTGTTAAAAAGTCGCGAAAATGTCATTTTCGTTCATTTTCATCCTTTTTTCGCGATACTGGTGCATGCAAACTACGTCCAAAGCAACTGCTTGGGCATACAGTCTGCCACCCTGCCAAATAAAGTCTAACATCCTGTACTCCAGCTCGTCTCGCAACCTGCAAAGTGCACATTTCGCCTTTAAAGTCAGGTATTTACCTCAATTCTATTCCTGAACCCTATGAATTTCAGTTTTCCTCTGTAAATTTTTCCCAAGGAGCCAAATTCTAGTTAAATTCAGCCTGCTGCCTTCATATAAATATACCCAGAACTGCTCCTTTGCACTTGACCTACAGTTGAAAAAACAGTAAACAAACATGGAAGCCCCTGTGGCCCTCAATATTTCTCCCCTCAATGCGTCGCACAAAGACCAGGACTGGTTGCCCTTGGCTGACAGATATTTTCAAATTAAAGACTTAACTGGTGACAAAAACCACCTCCAGGCATTTTGTGAAATTAGGAATAGTCACCAAAGTAACTCTGATCTCTATGGAATATGGGAATCCAACTTGCCCATGTATTATCTCCCCTCAGTCAATGTTTTCCCAGACATTATCCACAAATGCTGTGCCAATTATGAACCTACCCAGAGAGCAGTTATGACTCCATCTGGAACTGTCCTCTTTTATATAACTCCTAAGTCCATCAATGAGATGTTACACTTCAAACCTACTCAGCCTCTGGCTCCTCTTTCTATAGGATTCTTGCTTGATCAGGGCCCTAAACTGCCCAATTCATAGGTAACCCGTATTGCTCAAACGTTTATGAGAGCAGATTGCCAGCCCACAGGCCTACCTCTCTATGTGCATGTCTAGTTCAATGAAGCTGGAAGATTCATTATTGATATGACATCCTATGTCCTGGGATTTAACACAAGTGAATATGTTGATGGGATCACCTTATTTTTGTTGTCCATATTTACTCTAGGACAACCCCCTGCTGTCAAATATGACTATGCTACTTTCATTGCCAACAAAATCTATGACTAATTCATGAGTTTAGAGAGAGAAGGAGTCTTCAAGTATACATCTTATATATATCATCTGTTTCTGTATTATCAACCAGACAGTTTTCAGTTTCCCATCAGAAAATTGGATTCTAAAGGAGAGCGGAGGTCTGTAATATTTTAGACCTCAGTCTTCCACAATGTCTATCACTCCCCTTATACCTACTGTGAATTCATTGACTTGTTTATACATCCGGTCTCCTCTCTACTGATGAGAGCTCCTCCTCCTAGACTCCCTGGTGATATGCAAAAGATTTTACAGCTCTCAAAAAACTACAGAATAGGTGACTGGTACTTCTACCAGAATCACCCCGAAATCAGAATTTATGGCTGTGAGATGTGCCCTTATAAGCTGCCAAAATATGTGCTTATGAGACTATTTGCATTGGAGTATTTCAGACAACTTATCAATGCAGATTTGACCCATTTTTGCAGTTCAAAGAAAAAGTCCTAGCTAGGAATAAGAAACCAGTTAGGCCCTTTTATCATTAATAAGAGGGAAGCATGGGAAGATGCTGATAGGATATTGGGGGAAGAACTTAAATTGAAGAAAATTTTCTGGTGGGTACCATATGACCCAAATGGCTTTATAAGTGACAGAAAAGTAAAAAACATGCTATCGGCCTATAAACATTCTAGGATCCCTGAAATAGAGAAATTTTCTAATCAGGATGAATGGGTAGAGGGTACATTAATAGAAGAACTTACTCAGCAAGAAGTGATGGAACAAGCTATGAAAGATCTTGAAAAGACCCTTGACCTGGACTCTTTTGGACAGGTATCTTTCAAGCTGCCTCAGAAAACCGGAGTGGGTACATCCTCTGCTAGAACTTCACAGCAACTTGTACATGAAACCAGTGCACCACGTACAGGATCTTATAAGTGTAAGGAAGTAGCAGGCACAAAGCAACAAAAAATGATTGATCAGCAGGGGAAAATTCCTTCGGGCCAGGCCAAAGCACCAGAGATACCAGTGTTACAGACTCCTCTAAATGAGGAAAAAGGCAAGAAAAGAGACATAGAAGAAAGCACACCTATGAGTGGATCAGTAGAGCAACCAGGGGGAAAAAGGCAAAGACTAAACTCTCTATCAGAAGATGAATTTATTGAGGAAACCATAGGCAGTCTAAGAGGGGAAAAGATAGTTAGCCAGGACACATCCCCGATGATAGAAACATCCACGAGCTCTCACAGGCAGGACCTAGGAAGTCAATATAGTGTGGAAGTCTCATCCACTAGGACATAAAGCAAGCAGGGCTCTGATATCAAAAAGACATTCACAGAGATAAAGGCTCGGAATGACCCACTGAGGTTGCAACTTTATAATCAGTTTCTCAAGATGGCCCCCACCAATGAGCAAAGGTTAATGTCTGCATATGACATTAAAGAAGGTAAAATGATCATGAGCTATTTCAAGCCCAAAGTGCAATAGCCACAGTCAGCAGCTGACTACATCAGGACAAATCTGGAGGTCCTTACCAAAGACATTAATCCAATGCACCAGATTGAGTTGCATAAGCAAACTGGAGAGATGGTCTACTCCACCTTGGTAGATAAGGCAATGTTGGCTCATAAATTGCACAACTCATTAAACAACACCTCTGCTCAACTAGATTTAGAGAAGGCATCTTCTTTAGCCAAGGACAACAGGATAAAATCCTTGGAGGATATTATCATTGAGCTGGGACATGATCCTAAAGATGCCAAAGGCATAAAAGCATTGATGAAGAAGAAGGAAGAGGACATTGCTGCCTTCAAGAAACAACTGAAGCTGCCTATTACTATGCATCCACAAACTACAGAAGTTGTACAACAAAAATCAGAGGAGGACATGATTGTTGAGGGAAATGTTCCCCTAGGGATTTTGGGTTGAAACCCTAGCAGACTGAAAGTTGTCTATAAAGAGAAACACACATTCACACAACCATTATGCTATTATAAGCAAATTCTATAGTAAGAG
>APFE031135289.1:72000-124559 GCA_000404065.3 Pinus taeda
CCATTATTGAACCATTTTGTTTGAGACTTATCAATTGGCTAAAAAAAGTGTTGTTTTTTGTATCCTCATAATGTGCTATCAATTCTCCATAAAAATTTCCGAAGTGATAATTTGTTTACGAGAATAAAGCCATTGATACCATACAAACTGATTTGGTTCCAAATATAAAGTTGCAATATGTAACTTTTGTGTGTTTTGCACATTATTGAAATCGAAAAATTGTTCCATCTACAATATCCATGTTGCGGGATCTTTGCCATCAAACTTTCTCATATCGATTTTTGGAATATGGTGGGTCTTCGATCCAACATTAGAGTCTATGAAATCATGATTAAAATTTCTTTTGTTCTCTTCATGAGTTCCATTTACTACCCTTTCACCATTAGTAAGCATTTCTTGTAGAAACTTTGTTAAATCTGTCTTCAAATCTTCCATGCATGTCTTCAAATCTATCTTCAAATCGTCCATCTTAGCTTCCACGTCATTCATTTTAGTTTTTACGCCTTTCTTTAAACAATCCATCTTAACTTCTACGCCTTTCTTTGAACCATCCATCTTAACTTCTACATCTTTCTTTAAACCATCCATCTTAGATTCTGTTCTTTTTTGTGCAAGTGACACTTGTTGCACTTGGTCTCATAATTTTGATATATCATGTTACATTTCTTCCTCTTCTTCATGAGTCATGCTAAAGTTTTCAGGTTGCTTACTAGGGGTTTGCATTTTCTTTCCTCGAGGCATCAATTATTGATAATAATGCTTTACTATGCCCTTTGAATTCCTTCAAACTAATTTTTCAAACCAAGCTTATGCAAAAATTAAAAAAAACTACACACCTTTTTTCACTTTGTAAGAGCTTGATATTGAATCTGATGTATCTTTGTAATTTCAAATCATCCAGTGATGAAATTGCGACCTGCGGTAGCCCTCTGCGTCCTCTTTCCTATGCCACCACTCTGATCCAAATTGGATTCTCCAAGGAAGAGTTATGTCAAATCTCCTACAGTGACCTGATTATAGACTAGTTCAGTGGATCTGACTTGTACGACGTGCCACGAATCACTGTTTCGACCTTTAGCTCTAAAAAATATATACAAGAAACTACAGTCTGTCCTCTTTCTGTACCTTACGAAATTTCAATCCGATGCTCAGAGAGAAATTTATGACGATTTTCCACAGGTCACCTGTTTGGAATGTAATTCAGGAGTCTGCAAAAAGATCAACTTTCTCTGATCATATCTCCGCAAATATAATGCGAAAAGCTCTGAAATTCGGACCCAAGATTCAGTGCGATTTCGTCTCAAATGGGTTTTTTTCTGGCTTCTGAAACATAGCAGAAAAAAGTTATAGTGAAAATGTCACAATGACCTATTTGGAGCAGCGAAACCTTAGAATCCAATGCTCTGATACCAAATGTTATGAAACCAGCGCACAAAAAAATAAAAAAGATAGTTTTTACGCCTTAGAATTCAATCTCTTCGAGGGGGCAACCTCCTTTACATTACACAAATGAACAATTCTTGGATGATTCAAATGACAAAACCTCTTTTCTATAAATAAGAGTCTAAGAAGTCACAATATAACGCAGCAGACCTAACAATAATAATATAAAGCCACAAAAATAACAATAGAGGGATTTTATGGGGCACAGTAATAACAATATGGGGACAATAAGAGCACAACAATATTAATAAGGGATACAACTACAATAGTAATGGAGTAATCACTAGTATTATAGAGACCTAACATTCTCATGACCGTTGGTATTGACTTGAGGCTTTTTGCCTTCCGCACAAGCCAATGTACCAAATTTAAATAACCCCAAGTTTATGTTGGTATTGACTTGAGGCTTTTTGCTTTCTATACAATCCAGTGTGCCAAATTTATATAACCCCAAGGTTTATGTTTCCATCGGGTTGCCTTGTGAAATCAAGTTGATTAGAAATAACCAGGTTGCCTTGTGAAATCAAGTTGATTAGAAATAAAATATTGTCGTTGTAAATTCGTAGTTCAAATTCAATTCTTAGATTGAAATATCACAAGAAATAAATCCAAGAAATCTTAAGGTTGTGGTGAAATTTCAAAACTTACATAGCGCTATAATTTCCTAAAGGGTTAGGGTTGAGGTGAAATTTCGAAATGGACATAGTGCTATAATTTCTTAAAGGGTTACTAAGTGATGCCAATAATTTACACATCCCCTTACATACTTGCAACCTTTAAATTCCTAACCTTTTATTTGCACCATCCACTTTTCCCATGCCTATGTAGGTCACTTTGTATTAAAATCATCTCTCATTTTAAAGATTGTTTGGGTTGCATTTGAATAAAAAGTATAAGCAATTCACCCTAAAATTCCTTTGGTTCACCTTTACATAATCATGTTTATAACAAGGTTGTTGCTACTCAACACCTCTGTCCCCCAATCCACCCCAATGACAACTCTAATAGCCATTCCAGTTTTTGAACTCTTATAAATGAAGTATTTTAAAAGAAACATGAAGATGTTTAACCCAATTTTCTCAATTGATGCATCTAAATCCCTTGTTTGATTAGTGTCCAATTTCCTTATTTGTAGAACCATTCCTAATAAATGTTACCTATAATTGCACAGAGGATTTAGATAAGTAAGCCTTTGATTGATTTCACTCTAATATGATCATTGGATATCCAGACATTACTGTGAATACTTATTTTAGGTGCACAATGATATTGCTGCTTAATTATTGACATTAACTATATCAAATTGCATCACCATACATTGTCTTTACCTTTGAATTGGTGATTATCGTGTCTACTGGTTTTACCCAATTACCATAAAGAATATCGTGGCACCCCATAACCTACACCAAATGAGTTACCTACATGTTTATTACCAAACAAGTGACTTGCATGATTGACACCATTATCACAAGTATCTACATAGAAAAAATCAATGGTATCTTGAAAGTGGCGGTATATAAATTAGTGCATATGACTATTACCAAACAAGTGACTTGCATGATTAACACCATTATCACATCTACATAGAAAAAATCAATGGCATCTTGTGAGTGAGTATATAAATTAATGTATATATTTTCTAGTTCTGTCAGGCTTTGTACGAGTTATGGTGATGATCATAGTAGGAAAGTAAAGCCAAGGATTATTGAGTTAAGACCATGTGTGACTTTATTGCATGGGTAATGCCAACATGGCAGGCTTGATGATGGGCTTGTTTCATCCCCTCACTCGAGGTTCCAATATGATGAATGCCGACTAATTACTCATAAGGGTCTAAGTAGGTCACATTGTATATTAATCAATATGTTTCTATACAAATGAATACATATATGAAGTTGTAGCTTTGGGGAGCGGGCCACACTTAAAAATAGGCATAACTGCATAAGATCTTTTCTTCAGAAATGCCACTCGGTACCTCAAAATAGTCAATCGTTTCAGATCAATTCTGGCTAGATTTTTCTCAATCTTATTCCAGTAGAGAACTCTAATGACCATTGCCAACTAACAAAATGCATTCATAACTATAACCCCAATTCTGCTAGGTTGAACTAGAATGCTAACTAGTTGATATAAGTATAATAATCACTACGGAATTATTAGGATAGAAACTTGAAAAGCATATACGAGACTTTCTCTGAAAATAGCGAAAGCAAGGAACATGCTTATCATATAAAGTTGCATTATCGGAAATAACATCATGCAACGTACACCTCCAAGCAGTTTGTAGCACAGCCCACAGGTATCTTTTGCAGTGAGAACGCCATAGATTCGACTGGCATCCCATTGATCTTAAAATTAACTTCTTTACATGAAGTCTGGGAATAAGCTCTTAATTCAAATCATTTCTCAAGATGGAAAAAAACCAACAGTAAGACAGTCCAGACTCCAAACACAAATACTGGGGCAGAGAAAAGCCAAATGGCATATTAAGGTAACATAAAAACGTTTTTTAATGACTTTATACTATAATCATCATCTTAAACTCCATTGGTATACCAACATCTATAATCTCAGTGCACAATAAATTGTTATAAATTTTCTCACTTCATTAAGCATAGACTAGGCCACAAAACCTTTGACAAAGCACTAATATGGTGCCTTTCGTAGTTAGACAACTTAGACTGATCCTACGTCGTTAAGATCAGTTGTGACTGTAAAGCTTCTGAAAACGTCTAGACTCTAGCATTTCCTTTGTACAGATGTATTGTGATGACTTTAGACTATAATCATCATCATAAACTCCATCGGTATACCAACATCTATAATGTCAGTGCACAATAAATTGTTATAAGTTTTCTCACTTCATTAAGTGTAGACTAAGCCACAAAACCTTTGAAAATGCACTCATATGGTACCTTTCGTAGTTAGACAACTTAGACTGATCCTATGTCGTTAAGATCAGTTGTGACTGTAAAGCTTCTGGAAACATCTAGACTCTACCATTTCCTTTGCACAGATGTATTGTACAATGTAATGTGTGCACTGACATCTTATTGAGAGTTGCATATAGACTATATCATCTGTTTCGTGTCAACAATGATACTTACCCTACTTATTTGTCATTTTTTCATTCTAACAGGAAATGGAATTACAATCATGTGACCAGACATCCCATATCCATGGAAAAGAGCAGAGAAATATAAAAATGGTTAAATTAATTTCATCAACAAAATAATAGTAAGCAGAGGGGAAATATTAAATATACACTCATGGGGTTGACATTCAGATACTTCATGTAAGATTCAACTATTTTAGTGCAGTCCTGTACTTTGTGTCTGTTTGTACTCTTGAAGGAAAACTTTTGAATATGCAGAATTCGTCATTTTTTGATAGGGGACAACAAATACTCCACAAAATATGATACACTATACAAATCATCAATACATGATTTGACAATGGACGCAGATAAAAGTAGATAGAAACGGTTTTTGGGGTCATTCTCTGAACTATGTAAATCAAAGACTTTGTATTTTCACATATTCTCCATGGGAATGGACGTATTCTGGTAAGTGATTCTAAAAATGGCACTCAATGTCACAACATCAAAATGTTGACAACTTAGGATAATGAATGTCGTCTTCTCCTTAAATTTTTGGCATCCTGCATTTGAGATTGCTTTGAAGGTGTACCCTGACCTCTTGAATTGCTACGAGTAAAGAGATTCATTTTGCTAAATTTCTTTGAGAATGAGTTCATAAACTTGTTAGAGCCGGACTTTTCCATGTCTTTTTTCATACAAACATGCTCCTTCTCAAGATCATTCAATCTCATCCGCATCCGGGCTATCTCAAGTTTGAGCTCCCTATTTTCACGTCTTAGAGATGCATAATTATCTTTAGGAGACATTGCAGCACTGAGAACACCACTGCTTACCCTCTGAGATTGATATACTGTTGTTGGTTCTCCATCCGCATGAGAACCAGCCAGTGCATTTCTTAGACGTAATTGTTCAAAGTAAAGCACCTGAACAACAGCTTGGACAGGAAGGCGCTCATTCTGTGCTGCATGTGCACAAGCTTCTTGTGAAAGCTTTTGATAATCAATTAGTTTGCAGAGTTTCTTACGCTCCATATCTATCAATCCTGGATGTGCCTAGAACATAGTTACAAGAGGTAATTATAATTCAATTGCAACATGTCGCAAAATGTTAGTATTCATCACCAATTTTTGACATCCTTGTCCTTTGATCATATATCCAAAAAGCAGTTTTTATAAAGAACAATGCAGTCGATCTGGAAAAGTAATAGAGAGGATTCAGAAAAATAAAAGATGAAAGTTGCATACTCAAACAAGAAACATAACATTACCTTCAAGTAGATATCAATGGCCCTATATAATCCATCATCCACAACACGTGCATAATCCGGCAAAAGTTCTGCAATCGCTATGAACTTTGACAGCTTGAGGTTTGTATCTGGTGCTATCTCCGCAAGGTAGCCATCAATTAACTTTGCAACTTTTATTATTGCAGTCTGAGACGGAGAACCCAAACCATCAGATTCATACCCAGAATGGGAATCCATGTGATCTTGATTGTCATCTTGTTGCAAAAAGTTCACCAGTATCCGATGAACTATGTCAACATCAAAAAGTGTGTCTCCAGTATGCAAGAATGATGGTATGAGAAGATCATCGAGAATTGCAAAATCCAGTTGTAAGCCAATCCTTCTCTCAAGATCAAGTCTGCAAGCGACAGTTGTGTCAAGCATTACTGCAGTCCGCAGCAAACCAAAAAGAAAACTTATGGGCACTGTATTCTTCTCTGAAGGTAAGAGGCTAACAATAGTTTCCACAAGTATTCTTTGTTCATGCTCCATAGCGGCAGCAGCATTTATCTTTGACCTTGTGGTTGCATCCCATACACTTTGCTTCTTGCTCAATCCTTTCAGAGAATGCTGTGCATAATGCATAAGCGATGCCCCAATGCTCTCATGTCGAACACCTCTGGATTTCATTGCTGTTATAACTCTCTGATACAAGCCAATAGGAAGGACAGATAGATCTTCAACCCACCAATCACCGGAATTCTTTGGCTGGCCATTACTATGAAGCCGACCCGAACTGCTGTAGTCTAACCGTGAAAAACTTGATGCAATTTGCTCCCTGCAAGCCTTTGAAGCAATTGCATCAATACATCTGCTGACAATTTTTAATTCCTCTGTGAGAGGAAGCAGATTATCACAATTTTGTAACACTTCCAAGGATTTTTCAAGACTTTGGCTCACAATTTCTTCCATATATACTTCAGTTCGCGAGACAAGATTCTCTTCAGCATATTCTTCAGTCATTTCAAGGTATTCAGCTGCACAACAGAGGGGAGCCACATTTGATGTGGTGATCTCAAAATTTATGCCATAACAAAACTTTGCAGTGAGTTCAAATGTCTCCGCACCACCAGGTAAACCAGGAAACTCCAGCTTAGAAACATCTGAATCTCTGCCATCTGCTACTAGTTTCCTGATTCGCCCACTTCGTGATACGAGAGGAAACTAAACCAAATAAAAACACAAGATAAGAGTGTTAGAACAAAATAACTTCCTCCTACTGACTGTCATTAGAATCCATATAAGATTAATTGATCCTTATGAAAGTCAACATAAACCTATGATAGATACATTGTACTGAAAAATCAAGATGAACTTTCATAGCACCATTATAATCTGAATCATGAACCTATCATGGAACTAGCTATAATGTCTAAGCTTCAGGATCACAATCCTGATATTGTTAAATGATTGATGGGCTCAGAAAGCAAGGTAACAATATTATCACACAAGCATGCAAGAACATACTGTTTCCTTGTTAGTGATGCTTTGTTGTTACAGAGGAAGAATTACCAACTGTCCACCTTAACAGACTCAGCTGCCTAGGATGGGTCAACTTCCAGAAAAGCGTTATAATTACATTTGGGTAAAGATGCCAAGACCAAAATCTATTCCACCAAAACCAAACCCATGTGGCAAAGACTTAGTTAAAGTTATTAGAACTGAAATTGGAAAAGCCAAATCACAAACCAGACCGAAACCAGGAAGAAAGCTGGATTTAATAACAGTAGACTAAAAATACAAAAAATATTCAAATTTCAATAAATTTGATATCATCATGTACATAAATGTAAATCAAGCCGTCAGACATCAAATATCCAACATTTGTTCATGTATATAGCATGTAAGGTGAATATAGCAAAATGGCACCTAGTGTGATAAATATCTGAAACAATGTATGTAAACATTGGAGCTTTAAATGGCATCTAGAGCAGTGTTGCTCACATATGCATCAGCAAAAAATAAGCAAGGGTCCAGAAAAGCAAACTATAATAGAAATTGGAAAAATATTAGTAAATTTTGGCAAACATTGGCAAATTAATTAAAATTATTAAAAAAAACAAACAAACAAACAAAAATATTCACCTTTTGCAATATTTTTAACATCTAAAGCAACAACAACATCAAATAAATGAATTGCCACATAAATATGAAAACAGAACCAATATATAAGATGTATAAGATGTCTAGTGGTACATTGCACATCAAGACTGAATCATGTCCTGAATCCTAAGCCCCAACTCAGCCTCAAAATATCAACAAAAAATATAATAAATGTATCTCATCATCATGAGTCATCTACAATGAAATTACATACATAAAACTAGTGATTTCTTCTGCCACTTTTACAACCAAAGGTAATGTCTTTTCCTCTACAGGAAGAAGGCCCTAGGGCTGGCATTGGATTTTGATGTCCTCTAGAAGGAGGTAGACTTTAACATCCTGTACCGGTGCCCATGCTACTGCAAGTCCAACTCACTCTGTCTGAGTCCCTTGAGGTGGTGTTGTCGCCTCCTCCTCCTCCTATACCTCTCTCCCCCAACTATCTCCTCTAGTGCCTCCTCTAACCAATTAGGGAATGATTCCATGTCAAGCCTCTAGGTCTCAACCCTCCATGCAGCAGTGGTGTCAATCCAATCCAATAAGATAGCATCCACATCAAGTGGTTTCTAAAGTTGCCACATCCACAATCACAGATTGTAGTAGACATATACTATGTCATTAAGGCACTAGGGCTCCAACTTGTACTAAATTAAAATTAATATTTATAATACATATTAATTAGAGGTGACAAGGCATAAAAATAAATTATAATTCATAATGAATTCAAAAATTTAATTGAAATTTTTAACTTGTTGCGCTTCTTGGCATATATTTTTTCCAAATATGATCCAATTGCGCTTGAATCTGGAGGAGCTACATATTTCACTGAGCATCCAAATTGCAAAGCTTTTGGAGATTGGGTACCCTTCCACCATAGCTTGTTTACCAAGCATATACAACAAATAAGAGAAACATAAGAAAAACATTGAAAGTTGAAAGTTGAAACTCGAAACAAAGTTTGAAGAGACGATGAAATTTGAAACAGAAGCTTACTTAGCAATTTGGTCTTCCTATCCTGGATAGTCATGCTGAAGCCATATGTTCCATCTATCATCCTATATATCTCCATTTCTTTAGAAATCTCTAAATGTTCTTGAGAAGATGGCACCATCTTCTGAACACACATGAGAAATCCATTCATCACCATGACATCAAATCTAAAACAACAAGAGTTAGAAAATGCAAGGTTGAGGTAGATCCCTACAGCATGAATGGGGCTACCAAGTATTGTTTCATCACTGATCAATCATTCTCCAGAGTCCATATCAAAACTCACTTCTCAAACCCATCATCCCTCTTATCCTCATGAAAGGTATGTATGGCTTCTTTGGCCTTGTCCATGGCCTCATACAAGTAGCCCATTATAGGCTTGTCTCCATCAACCAACCAAAAGTCCTTCACCAAAGGTTTAGTAACAACACACACGTCCTCCACTCTTGCCCAAAAGCTCTCCTGATATGGAACTAGCCTGTATATGGCCTCCCCCTCCAATTTGCAGCAAAAAGATAAATCATGCCACTCCTCCAAAAGAAACATTCTCTTCATATGCCACATAAAAGTAAAGAGAGATTGAAGAGATATGAAGCTAGTGGCCAACCGTGTAATGAAAGACGCACCAACTCCTTGTTATTGGTGAATCTTCTCATCATGCTAACACTGATGCATGATTATATATAAATTTTGTTATGCTCGTGGATGATTTGACAACATACCTGATACAAGGAATTTTCCCTATATCCTCTAACATGAAATTAATACAAATTGCAGCTCAAGGTGTCCAAGACAACATTGCCTGTTATGACTTGGACAACATTCAGTGGCCCTGCCCCTAAATGAACAGATCCAACAACTCACATAATAATTATGAATCTTTAATATGTGCAGATGCATCAACAAATTTAATCCACATTATCCCCTTGGGACAATTAACCATGAAGTTAAGAAAGGCCCTTCCCTTCTAATCAGTCCAACCATATGTCATCACATTGCATCCCATGTGCTTTCGTGATGCCTTCTCTATTCTAGCAGTGCAATCGACATTTTCATTTTGAAAAGTAGCCCCACTCAACTCATCATGGGAAGAGAATTTGTACCCCAGGCCAACAATAGCAATAGCGTCAAACATAGACTGGTAGAATGGATTGTTCTAGGAAATGTTGAAAAGAAAGTTACTCCATAGAAATCACCTACCCACTAGCTTATCAACTTCTTCCTTCTCCTTTTTTTTTAGCACCGCCCAAATAGAAGGTTTTGCAGCAGGTGTGGTTCTAGGAGCAAAAAGAGATGGTGTAGATGAGGGGTTGGCTATTGTGGAAAGTGATGTTGAAGAACCACCCTCACTTTTTCCCCCAACTCCTCCCTTGCAACTTGACTTTTCAAAGCTTCCCTGTTCTCTTTGGTTGCATCCTTATCTTGTAGTGCATTGGTGGAAATCCAAGTTGCACGATCTGGGGAAATGGGTACGAGTTTCCGAAGCAGGTACGAGTACAAAACGTGACCCCTCCACATTTTGGAAACAGGGAAATGCGATATGTGTGTGTGTGTGTGTTAGGACATTTAACTTTTAAGAAATGTTATGTGCAATCATAAAGTATACATGATACATAATAATTTATTACATTACGATTAGATTGTCCAATGTCAATGCATAAATTATAAGTCTCTAAATTCACATCACATTTACACATGAAACGACTTGTTCAATTCGTGTGATGAGGGAATGAGGCGATAGACTTTTTATAACTTGCACGAGCCATCTAGAAACATCCAAAAAATATCTTAATTGCCAAATAAAATAATAAAAACGAATAAAAAAAAATCACTTTATCACTAAAACGTGGTCATACGACCTTGAAATGCGTTTCAGGCCAACTGGGCCACGTTTCAACCTTCTGAAACGTGCCAGTGTGGCCTAAAACGCGTTTCGAGGTTGTACCAAATGCATTTCAGTGTTTTGGTTTCGTTTTTTGCCAAAAACGCCCTCTGGCCCAACGTTTCTTGCAACATAGGTGGAAATACAAATCATTTTTGGACTTGCTTCTAAAAAAAAGTTCTACATCATGTTCAGAAATTTGTGCAAGGTGGAATTTCAATCAAGAGACTCCCCCCATCATATGCTTCCCACACAATACAATTCAAAGTTTGTCATCCCCGCCACCCGTCTCAAGGTCAGCATATTCCCACATAGGGTCCAAATTTCTCAACATTGTTAATCTCCAACATAATGATTAAACCTAGGGCAAAAGGATTAAAAAAATTAAAATCAACATTGTTAGAATCAAAATACAAAAAATGGATAAAAAACACAAATATAAATGATACATAAACAGAAGATCTCCTGCAATCCAATAAAAATTTAAGGAAAAAAGGGAAAATTGATAGGCATGCAAAACCTATGAAAATTTTGTAAAAGCCAAAAGAAAAAAAAGGGGCGGTGGACACACCTACAAATATACCACCAGCTATGAGAATTCGGGAAACCCTTCCCACTCCACAATAAATTGATGACGGCAAACAAAACAAACTCTCTCCCTAGGTAGAGGAAGGAAAACTAATGGGTGATGGAAACCCCATCAAAAGTCTTTAACAAAAAAAAAAGAAGAAAGGAAAAAAAACGTGACCCCTCCACATTTTGGAAACAGGGAAATGTGATATGTGTGTGTGTGTGTGTGTGTTAGGACATTTAACTTTTAAGAAATGTTATGTGCAATCATAAAGTATACATGATACATAATAATTTATTACATTACAATTAGATTGTCCAATGTCAATGCATAAATTATAAGTCTCTAAATTCACATCACATTTACACATGAAACGACTTGTTCAATTCGTGTGATGAGGGAATGAGGCGATAGACTTTTTATAACTTGCACGAGCCATCTAGAAACATCCAAAAAATATCTTAATTGCCAAATAAAATAATAAAAACGAATAAAAAAAAATCACTTTATCACTAAAACGTGGTCATACGACCTTGAAATGCGTTTCAGGCCAACTGGGCCACGTTTCAACCTTCTGAAACGTGCCAGTATGGCCTAAAACGTGTTTCGAGGTTGTACCAAATGCATTTCAGTGTTTTGGTTTCGTTTTTTGCCAGAAACGCCCTCTGGCCCAACGTTTCTTGCAACATAGGTGGAAATACAAATCATTTTTGGACTTGCTTCTAAAAAAAAAGTTCTACATCATGTTCAGAAATTTGTGCAAGGTGGAATTTCAATCAAGAGACTCCCCCCATCATATGCTTCCCACACAATACAATTCAAAGTTTGTCATCCCCGCCACCCGTCTCAAGGTCAGCATATTCCCACATAGGGTCCAAATTTCTCAACATTGTTAATCTCCAACGTAATGATTAAACCTAGGGCAAAAGGATTAAAAAAATTAAAATCAACATTGTTAGAATCAAAATACAAAAAATGGATAAAAAACACAAATATAAATGATACATAAACAGAAGATCTCCTGCAGTCCAATAAAAATTTAAGGAAAAAAGGGAAAATTGATAGGCATGCAAAACCTATGAAAATTTTGTAAAAGCCAAAAGAAAAAAAAGGGGCGGTGGACACACCTACAAATATACCACCAGCTATGAGAATTCGGGAAACCCTTCCCACTCCACAATAAATTGATGACGGCAAACAAAACAAACTCTCTCCCTAGGTAGAGGAAGGAAAACTAATGGGTGATGGAAACCCCATCAAAAGTCTTTAACAAAAAAAAGAAGAAAGGAAAAAAAACAGTGGAAATTGATGCTCATACCCACAAATGTGTCCATGGTTTAGATAAATCAATCCCCACTCCAAAAAACACAATGATGCAAAAGGAAAATGGTGTCCTCCTCCTTGACTCAAGAAAAACAGGTCTCCTCCCCTTTTGCTCTCCAAACTCTTCTTTCTGTTTGCAAAATGAGTCAAAAAGACCCAAAAAAGACCACTTAAAGCACCCCTATCTTCACCTTGGCAATTTTTTGGATCATATTGTGATTCTATCATGATTTCCACAATATTATTGCAATTTTTTTGGCTGGTAAAAAATCACCAAATTTTACTACTGATAAAATTGACGAATGGTAAAAATCACAACCACAATTCTTTCAGAACTTTGTCGCGATGTTCATAACACTGCTCTAGAGTCCAGCAAAATCATTAGAAAACAAATTACTATAACATATTCATCAAAATCATCTTCTAGACCACAACAGCAAAGATGAAGGAACTTCAGACAAGATAAGATGAGATGGTGCCTACCACTAGAAGGTAGACCGTAGAATCTCCAACAATTTGATGGCTCTTGTATTGATCATCATGACATAGGAATCACACGAGCATTTATTACGCTAAAATCTTAAAATTCCCCAAACAATTAGAATTAGAGAGTGGTGGTTGCATTGTTTTATTTCATACAGTGATGAAACCTTGAAATACTGAAAAAGTCTTAAGTCTGCTAAAACTGGAAAACTCACTAATTCCTCCATATGAGGACTTAGGAGTCTGAAACCACTACCAAACATCTTGAAATAGGAGTTCCAGTTTTAACTTTTAATTTTCAAAATTTAAGCTAATGTAGATATTTACCTTATAAGTTAATGCAGATATCCATTCATCAACTTATTTATAAGGTAAATATCAACATTAACTTCACAAATTTGATAGTAGCAGTTTGGTCTTCCTATCCTGGATGGCAAGCTATCATCCTCACCAGTGAAACAACACCCCATTGGCTCAAGAACATGTGAAATTTTTACCAAGCAGAATGGGAAGAATCAATCCTCCAAAAAAAACAAGCTCTGACTAACCAAGCACTTGAGAAAAGTTACAAAACAGTCTGATAAAAAATATAAATTGCCATGGAAAATGTTCCAAGAAAAACTTACATATAACCTTTAAATATTAATATTTATTATTTAGTGCCATATTACTTATGGATCATGGTTCATATTTGCAACACAAACTACAAGGAACCATACAGATTCTTAAAGCATACAGCCTGCATTCATATTCCACAGATAGGTACTTTATTGACTCCTTTTTCCAGCAGAATGTTTCTTTTTTTTTGATAGATAAAAAGGTAGTTATCTTAATGGGCCTCTGCCCACATCTCCGTTTAGGTTACCCCACTTTGAAAAAAGATTATAACCTTAACCTTTTGTTTAGATCTGAAATATTTCTAGTAAATTATCTATCCTTCTGCCCACATGCTTTATAGGTTTGGCCATTTAGAGATCCAGTCATTAAAATTTCTAGTCTTCCTGCATAGCTAGTCTTGAGACACATCTTTTATGCTTACTTTTAAACCTAAAACAAGCTTTCTGTCTCTAGAATTGTTCAAGCATTTACCTACGCTGACACTGTAAAAGTAAATCCCTTGAATGAAATTTCTACACAACATTCCAATCCTATCCTTGCAAGAATGTTTTTCGAAGCTCCATCTAAATTTATCTTTAACACCCCATTCTGTGGTCAGAGCTAGTTAACTTTCTTCAAGATCTTGATCTGAAATTTGCCCAATCATGTACAATGTTGATTTATTTGGCAAATGTCGGTGGTTCATTTCCTATTAAATCAACTAACTTTTCTCCACCTTCATTTCCCATGAAATTGTAGTTGCAGACAATCTCCCAACAAGAGCTAATCACTTGTCTTAGCTTCATTCTTAAAGAATCTTCTATTCCTTTCTAGCCATAGGTTCCAATGTATGAATGATGGACTGATTTTCTATGCACATTTCATACATTTGACTTCAAAGCAGTTGTAGATAACCCTCTGATCACTTGAACCATCTTTTTTTCATATCTCCAACGTGATTTATTGTTCTGAAGACATTTTTCTAGATCTACTGGGCGTAAATACATACGAACGAACAAATATTACAGACCTACATAAGATCACTAATGAAAACAGAAGCAGCACTCTGCATCTTAAACACATTAAAGATGGCTTGCTTATGAAGAAAAAGAAACTATATATATATATATATATATATATATAAACACACACACACACACACAATTAGAAGTATAAGTGCGGAGGTAAGCCCATCTCCAAACTAACTGCCCTACTTTTAGGACTGATTTCTATGCACATTTAGAACATTTGACTTGAAACTGGTTGTAGATGACCCTTTGATCAGTTGAACCATATTTTCTATTAGATATAAATTGTCATTGATGGAAAAGCATAGATGGTTGCAAGCAGATTGATAAAGGAACAGAGACTTTGGAGACATTTTCAGTATTGCAGATCATCTCAAGTGCACTTGGAAACTGCTCAGATGGATAGAGCTCTGAAAGGGCTTTCCAACGGTATGTTGAAGTCTGTAAAAGGCTTCCCGGATCAAAATTTATTGCAGGTCAAAGTTCAGCACTTAAAAAGGTTAAAATAGTCAAACCAGTCACGGTTCCAAGTTGGAAAGATTCCTAGTTGGGCCTCGATACAGCTCGACCCCCGACCTAATCGGGCCTTCACGCAAGCTAAGAGACGGGATAGTCATGATGGCCACAAAAGAAATAAGCTCCAACCCCTGACCCCCAACCATGTGAGACCCAGTCGGGCCTTCAGCGTAATCAGAAGTCGGGAGCAAGTGTAGAAGTGCAACAAAGGAAATTCTCCGACACCCAACCTGTTCCAGTGTTTTTAATTTTATAAGAAATTCAATGAAAAACCAAGGCACAAGACCACTCTTCAGCTATACGAGTTGACACCATGGACCAACCAGGAGAAGACACTTGGCGTGATTGTATTGGTCGACAGAGATGACAAGGAAGCATAGTTGGAGCCACAGTGGCACATGATGTCAGCATGACATAAGCACATGTGACATTGCAGTACAGACTAGAGGACATGTGGCATGCATATTCAGCATTTTTAAATGGCCAAGTGGGCCAAATATGAGTGACACAACTCAGAGGCCGCCACATGGCATGAATGACGCAAGGATGACATCAGCAAGATGATGTGGCATAAATGCTGGCCAGTGAAGCCTCCACGCTAGTCGGGGACAAATGTTGGAAAAACTGGGGCTAACCTCCAACCTCCCGACCTACATTGAAAGTCGCGCCCAGGGATTTGTTTTACGGTGTTTTTCAGTATTAATGAATTTTGGTCGGCAGAGAACAAAACTTGGAAAAGCATCAACCTCGTTCAGCCCCCGACCTCATTGGGGCTTCATCACAGTTCTGGGTCATATGGGTGAAGGTGCTCTAGAAGTTGAAGGAGAATAACAACAATCAGTGGAATTAGCAGATTATGCCATATTTGGCAGTTTACTAAATTTTGAACTGCAAATAAAAGCTCTGCTAAAACCTATAAAATTCCAAAACTGCAAATTTGGACAATTTAACTCAAAATTTCTTGTAGAGACAGGAGAGTAGAATTTGAAAACTTCGAAACCACATTCAGAACACTTAATAGAAGTTGTAGATGAGTTAAAAATATGAATTCATGCAAGCTAAAGAGCTTAACTTAATTCAAAGTTCAAAAACTAAAAATATCAACTCAATTTCTATATAAGCAGAGTCAAATTTGCACGAAGAGAGGAATTAAGGTGTGTTCAGATGTTAATATTGTTGGTGTTGTTGGTGTGCATGGTGGTTTTGATTAGTGATTAGAGATTGTTGAAGGTGATTTGGTCGTGATTAAGGAGAAAATTATTTGTTTTATGAAAGGAAGTGGCCTTCATGATTTGAGTTTGAAAATGAAATGAAAGATGAAGCAAGAAGGTCAAACAAGTGGTAGCTTGCAGTTCATGGGTTGTAGCTCCTTGCAGTAGTGGCTAGTAAATTGTCAGGGGTTATATCTCCTTTCAGTAGTACTAATAAACTCAAGGGTAGTTGCTCCTTTCAGTAGTAGCTAATAAACTAAGGAGTAGTAGCTTCCTTCTGGTTGCAGCCAGAGAACTTCGTAACAGCAAGTAAAATCTTGTCTTTGTGAAAGTAATTGAAGAAAAGTATGAAGAATCTACGTGTTATTTGTACTTCTTGTGTAGATTCTTGTGATGCTTATATGAATTGTTGCTGAAGGGTTTATTGGTGTCCTAGTATTCTTTACTAGTGAAAGAAAGTGTTGAAATTCCCACAATTCACTGCCCCCTCTCCCCCCCCTCTCAGTATTGTCCTGGTTTCTAACATTTTCTTGATATCTCCACTATGATTTATTATTCTGAAGACATTGATCTAGATCTACTAGGCATAAATATATATGAGCAAGCAATTATTACAGACCTACATAAGATCACTAATGAAAACAGAAGCAGCAATATGCATCTTAAACACATTAAAGATGGCTTACTTCTGAAGAAAAGAAGAATCACACACACACATATATAAGAAAATAAAGGCAATTAAACGATTAAGTGTGGAGGTAAGCCCATTTCCAATCCAATTGCCTTAATTTTCTTCTGTTACAACCCAAACAACCACAGTGGACCATAAGACATGTAAAGACACCTACCAACAAAATTTACTTGCATCTCTTGGAAAATAATAATTCTATCAAGTTACGTCAAACAGGTAAACACTATGGTTTTGTGAAGTGAGTGCAACTTTTAGAAATGCCACATTCAAAGTTATAAAAAATGGCGAAAAGACAATATTACATAACAGTGTGTGTGTACACACACACACAAACAGAGTACTATATATGATTCAAGTCACCTTAAATTTGTAATACTTTCAAAAATTTAGGAAATAAGGAAATGTCATGTGTACGTGTATTTTTTACAAAAAATATTTTATATAAACAAAAAAATATTTACAGTCATGACTGGAAAGAGAGTCTCCATCATTTATTTACAGTGCCTTCTCCAGTGTAATACAAAATTTGTGATACATAAAAAATGTCACCTAAAGCTACTTTCACATTACACCTTCTAGATCTAAAGTGATATTTCATAACCATTACTATAAGTTACATTAAATGCACAAAAACAAAACACATAAGAACCACCACATTATTTTAACTGTCATTGTCTAAGTTGATGACTAAGGGCTCCGCGTTGTTGGGTTCCAAGTCACTAGAGAGCTCTTTTGCATCTTCCCACAAGCAGTCGGGTTTGGTTGCTTCACTTTTATCAGGGAAGCCCTCTTGACTGACTGGGCATGGAGATTCGAGACTACTAAAATTTCAACATTCATCTCTACATCCTCAACTAGGGGACTGTTGTCGCTCAAAATGTATAGGCACCGCGACAACAACTCAGAGTAGGGGTTGTCACCCTGATCTCTACTCACTTCGTTCTAGCTCTCTCCTAGACAAGCTATGGGGGGTAGTCCCTAAAGATAGATGAAAGGGGGAAAACTTGTTGAAGCAACAAGTCCAAGGAGATCAAAGGGCAAGATCACTACCTCTCCAGACAACTTGAATTATAATGAATTGGCAAGTGTTTTGTTAAATGAGAAAAATATATCTTAACAAGATGAAGCAATTAAGAACAATGAGGCAACAATGAGATCAAAAAATATAGACCAGTGCCTAACGAACAATGCTCAAAGTAGATTATAGAACATGTTCAATGATGAAGATATTTCAAGCTAGAAGACAAGTAATGTTGCAAGGAAATATTAGTAAGATAACAAGATCGGAGATAAGGACAATTGTAAGGAAAGTAAGTTTGTCCCCTCAAGACAGGAACAATAATGTAATGCATGCAATTCACGATTTCCAATTACCAATGATCAAGTATGAGAATGGGATGACCAAATTTAGGATTTACTTCAATATGAAAAAGTGTTCCAATATAAAATCAAGATACCACTAGTTAACCAAGATTATGATATCCAACCTTTATTGTGCTTTATCCTTTACTTGTTTGATTAGACAAAACAGAACAAGAGAAATCTTTAGAATTATTTGAGCACAACTAACTAAAGATGGATGAGATTGCTAACCAGTGATTTTATGATGCAATGAGATTCTAATGAGAGCAGAGAACCACAGAGGAAAAGGCTAGTATCCAAACCAGAAAAGAAATAAGAAAGGAGGTTCATTCCAATACTAATGCAAATATCAATATGTTGTCTATAAAATGGCATAATGATGCATGAAAAAACCAATGAGGGACTAATGAATGCACTAGACTTTAAGATATACCAACATTAGTATGTTGTCAAGAAATCCGACTATTGTAGCTTATTGCCAAGAATATATCAATCCATAGATACCAAAATTCAATAACCAATTAAAGCAAAAGTGCAATGTGATGTGATTCTCTAGATGATCCAATCAGTCCACCAAATCACTTTTCAATTGATCACTAAATGCAAGAGAAGTTGAACTAATGATCTAGATTCAAGCTTAGTGCCAAATGCAAAGGTAATATATCATTGTAATGTCAAGATCAGACCTATATCAGACCTCTAAAAAAGAAGTATATCCGACTTCTAATGGTGAAATCAAGTCACCCACATATTCATGCAAAACACTTACAGTTGATCCTCCAAGACAAATGGTGATAATTGATCACTGAATGAAAGAGAATGAGAACTAATGATCTAGATTCGAGCTTAGTGCCAAATGCGAAGGTAATATATCACTGTAATGTCAAGATCAGACCTATATCAGAGCTCTAAAAAATAAGTATATCAAACTTCTAAAAATGAAATCAAGTCACCCGCATATGCATGCAATGGTAGGCAAACACTTACAGTTGATCCTCCAAGACAAATGGTGGTACCCTTGCAATTTCAGATCTAACTTCCACAATTTAATATCAGAATTTTGTAATGAATCCATTGTAAGATCAGAGAAATAAGTTGGTTGTGGCTTGTTTAACAAGTATATAAGAATTCTAACAAAGACAGATCAGTTATCAAAATGTGATGAGAAAGAAAGCTGATGAACTGTAAAAAGAAAAGAAGGTTGATG
Source organism: Pinus taeda (assembly GCA_000404065.3). Classification (NCBI taxonomy): domain Eukaryota; kingdom Viridiplantae; phylum Streptophyta; class Pinopsida; order Pinales; family Pinaceae; genus Pinus; species Pinus taeda. Next base: position 91,793 of record APFE031135289.1, read on the forward strand.
TAAAGACCTTGTACGCTCAGAAAACACCACTGGAATAATGCAACCAATCACTGTAATAATACCATCAGTCACCCAATATCAAGATTTATCACTGAAGAAGCATAAAATAAGAGCCAAGGCACTTAGATTATTGCTGTGATAATTAAGCAGTGATTTTTTAGGGTGTTTTCAGACTTATTATTATATGTTTAAAACATGAGATTAAAGTATGTGATGAATGTGCCTCAGATCTGAAGTATGGGCAACCAAAAGGCTATAATGGAGAGCAACATAAGGCAGATCTAGCAGCAGTGGGGATTAAATGAAAGGCTTAAGGGCTGCCACAAAGGGAAGAGAAGCTGCTATAGGCAACAGAGGGGGAGAAGGAGATTGTGGGAGCCCACAGCAGAGGGGAGAAAGGAAGTAAGGAGTAGTTGCGCGAGGCCTCTAGGGCCTTTAGAAAAACTTAAACACAAACCCTCGCCCAATACTTAAACTTCGCTTCCATATTTGTGTATTTTCCGCAAAATTGATCTCAGAAATTAATGAAATCTCAGATCTGAAATTTTCACTAAATGATCTTTATCGTTTTATACCTACAAACAATATTCGAGACAAAATCTTGCCCTCCAAGGCCTAGATCTATCTCAAAACTCCAAAGTTTCCTTGAAGAATTTCATATCTACACCTACACAAATGAGAAACAAAAGAAAAAACCCCAGATCTCGAATATTTACAAAATAAAATCAAAACCCAAAACCTAGATGATAAAAATTCAAAATTATCCTATAAAAAATCTCATATCTATACAAATAAAATACAGATCTATTAGATCTGAAAAGTATGAGTTTGACTCCGCTCTCAAATTTGTAGATTCAAGCTCTCTCTAGCCAGGTCTATAGTATTAACATAAGTTATAAACGATGATTAATTAAAAAAATGAAGTACTAGACCCAAAGATCCTGCAAAAGGAAAATCGTATGATAAATCTAGGAATTTAGATCAGGAAGGTTCTTCAAATCTTATGCCTTGGGAGTCAACCGGTCCACCCGAGGACTTTCCCAAAGACCCAAATTTTTTAAATTCAAATGATTTTTGCACACTTTAGATTAAACAGTTAGATTAATAGAGACGTAAAATAACAATGTAATTTTTCTAAAATTAAAGATACCTGCTAACTCTATTAAATTAAAATGTTATTTTAAACCCAATAAACTATGCAAGATACTTGTGCAATAGATTATTCTTCAAAAACTATTAACCAGCAATTTATAAAAAAATAATATTCAACAGAACATTAAAAACAATATCTCCATAAGATGCAAGAGAATAACACCACCATCAATGTAAACCCCAAAATCTTTGCGTTATTATTATTCCAAAAAAGACTACAAGAGAGCTTCAAGAGCAAGTACACGATCCAAAGATCGGATCCTTTGTGAGACAAATGACCTCTAATTTATAGATAACTTCTCCAAAAGGCTAGTTGGTTTGATCTCCATCAAAGTAATTTTGACCATTGATAAAGATTTAATTATCTTTTAATCTCCACCATTAAAATATTTATTTTTTGAGGAATTTTCGAAATTTTCTTTTAATTCCTCTTTAATTGGCTCAAAATTAATTATTTTGACCTAATTTTCTCAAAAAATTAACTGACTTAACCACCAAGGCCCAAGGACCCAAAATTTCTTGAAATTTTCAATATTCCCTTGGTGGGAGACCTCCAAAAATTAATTTCTTTGAACCCACGAATATTTTATTTTGGAGAATTTATTTTTCCTAAGACTTAATTTTGACTCCAATTAATTAGATTTCTGACTTGGGATTTTTAATTTATTTTTGCCAGAAATTTTAATTAATCGAGACATGAGGGGATTAATAATTTTTTCCAGCTCTCTAATATTTTAGCACCATGGCTAAAATATTATTTACATAAGATAATAACAATTAACCCATGAAGGGGGAATACCCATTTGTTATAGACCCTCAATTATTTACTCAATTCTGTGACTCAATATGATCTAGTAGACCAAGTGATTTGTAATATATTAATTTAGCCAATTAGCGAAAATTATTCCTAAATCACTTTATAGAAAACTCGACTAGAACATTAGGACTTACCTAAGATCTTGATAACAAAATCCACCTTAGCTTTGGAGTGGGGCTGGAGGGAAAAAATTGCCAATTATTTGTGTTTATAAACACATGAGTCGGCGAAATGAAAAACCTCCTATGATGAAAATCGTCATCAAAATAATAGTTTTACCTAGGTTGTTACATACATTATGGTCTTAATAAAATCATTTACATTACAAACATGCAGAATGGGTTTACAAATTTGACAAACTATTGATTGAAAATGAATCCTAGATGATCTGAACATTAGAACATGATGAAATCCATTTTGCGAAAAAATGGGTGTACTGTTATAGGGTAGTTGACATGGAGTGGTTAATAGGGACAACAAGCTCTGTTTAGTATTATTTCCGACTGTCCAAAGCACTCAACAATTTTTCTTTCTGGCTAGGAAGCAGGCATCAACAGCCATAGTATACTATTGATTTTCTCTAGATTGTTGGTTGTGTGCACGTATATTGTCTCTGTTCTCACTGCTCACTCAATCTCTAATTAATTGCTTGATTTTCCTTAAAGGCAGGCTCAATGATGAAGGCCTTGGTTGCGTGGTCATCAGATTTTTTTCAATGAAATTTACGGAGTCCATACCGCTTTTCAACTACTTCCACTTGTCTTGTAGAATTCTATCACTGAGCTCAACTTGGAAAATTCAAGAGTGGCACCAAGCCTAATCTTGCTCCCACAAATTGTAATAGACAAGCAGTGGTGGGCAACCACAGTGATTAGAGTGCCAAAGGGATGACCATTGTCAGAGTGGTGCTTAGGCCAAATAGAGGAAAACAAATGAGGAAAGTTGTGGGACTAGGGAACCAATTTTTAATATGTTCTCCACCAACAGCCTAAATAACTGCTCTGGACAAGGAATGTGATGCAACATCTTTGCAACCTTAGGGAGTGGTGAGAAAGTGTGGGGAAGTGGAGAAAGGAAGGGCAAGATAATGGCATATTACTCCATAAGGATAGATTTAAAGTCCACGGCTTCAAACCAGTCCTGTACAATAAGACAATCTTAGGAAAGAAAAAAGGGTGACTAGTCTTCCTTTTGTTTCTTGCATAGATGGTGGTTGTTCCTATTGTGTTCCTGGTAGACATGATTGGGACAATTTTGCCAAGAATGCCTCTTGGCACATGTTAGCCTCCTTCCAACTTATTGATAGTGATTTGTGTAGTCCGCTTCCTTTTTCGTTTCAATCTGGGCTCAAGCAATTAAATTTCATGGGTGGCTTCTCCAAATGCAATGTATTTATTTCTCAAAACTTAAGAGTGAAGTTGCTTTTATGTTTTTGGCCTATAGGGCCTTTGTAAAGACCAATCTAAACATCAACTTCAGAAGTTAAGAACAGATAATGGGGATGAATGTGTAACAACAACAACCTACTACACTACACGGGACATTTAGATGCAACATACCATTCCATACACACCACAACAAAATGGTGTTGATAAAAGAAAAAAACACACATTAACAGAAATGGCCAATTGTATGATCCAATCTAAGGGATTAATTTATCATTTTGGGCAGAAGCAATTAATTATGCAAATTATTTAGTTATATGCAGTCCCACAAAGGCTTTAAGAGATATAACACCGCAGTAAACAAGAAATAACATTAGAGGTAAGCCACTTTTGTGAGTTCAGTAGTGAAGTTTAGGTTCACATTCCTGCAAAGAAAAGGAAAGATTTACCACCTAAGAGTGAGAAGTGCATTTTTGTTGGATAGTCAGAAGATGTAGAAGGTTATATTATATAGACTTCTTTAAATTCATTCAACAAAAAATATTATTAGGAGAGGTGTCAAGATTGATGAGGTCTCTTGGCCTGCATGCCTAATTCAACATTTGTGACATCTTTGACCTATGAGCCATCTTCAACGAATGCGCCATCTTCTATTTCAAACTTTTATCCCAATGCTCATACTATGATTTCTTCCTCAAATGATCATGGTAATGCAAATGAAAATCCACCTCCACTTGCTCACCCTCCTCAAACTGAGTCCATTGAATATGAATCTACACTACCACTACAACCTCCTAAATGGGTTTGTGTAACACGATAAGTGGCCAACAATATTTTAGGTCAATATCGTACACATTCATAGTTAAAGTAAGCCCCATTTCTTTTGGCTCAAGTTTTAGAGACTTATGATCAAAAACATTTGTAGAAGCTTCTAGCCATCTAGAGTGGGATACAACAATAAATGTCATTCTTTAATGGCAAACAATACCTTGGATCATGTCCCTCCTCTTAAAGGAAGAAAATTTGTCAAATATAAATGGGTGTACATAACTAATTATGCATCAAATGTAAGTGTTGAAAGACAACAAGGCCCCATTGGTTGTCACATGGTTTTCTCAAGTAGAAGAAATTGACTATACTAAAACCTTTACCTTTATAGCCAAAATGAATTCCATCCACCTTGATGCAGCCCTTAGAGCTTCATATAAATGAAAGGTCCACAAAATAGATGTTAAATCTGATTTTTCTTGCATGGGGATTTCCAAGAAGAAATCTACATTGAACAACCTCCTTGTTTGTCACCTTAAGAAATCTCTCTATGGCATCAAGCAAGCTCTTCCAGCTCTATATTCTAAAATGCATAGTCATCATCTTGACACCAGCGTCCCTAGCTGTCATCCTGACTGCAATGTCTATACCAAAAAAATGGGTGACCATCTCAAGATACTTGTTCTCTAAATTGATGACCCTAAACTCACTAGTAGTGACCACAAACCTTTCACCCACATGTGAAATCCAATCTTATGAAGAAATTTCATATGACATTATTTCTTGGCTTCCAATTCTTGCAAAGCAAGGAAATAAATTCCCTTTCCCAATCTCAATATGCATGTGACTTTCTTTGTTGCTTTCACATGGAATATTAAACCAACCCCATCTCTCTCCTAATCCAGAGTCAAACTTGCTACCACCTGTACCATAGTTGAAGTAGATACCACTTTGTAGCATCAGTTAGTTAATAGCCTTTTGCATTTGACTCATACCTATCATGATATTTCCTTTGCGGTTGGTCTTGCCTAGTATATGCAAACACCCAATAAGAGCCATTAGAAAGCAACAGAGAGGATACTTTGGTACATTTGAGGTACAATTCAATTAGGATACAGTATAATGCAAGGGGAGCTTCTTTGTTGGTTGATTTCACTAATTCCAATTAAGTAACCCTAATGATCATATGTTTATTTCACTTAGGCTAGTAAGTGTTGGAAAATGCAATATGGCAACTATCAATCCAGATTTTCCTTATTCTTTAATACTTGCTTGTGAACTTTAATTATCTTCTTGAGTTTCTTCATTAGATCTTTTCATCAAACAAATATAAAGATCAAAACAGTAAAGACAATTGACAAAGATATTAGGCTCCAAGCCAGGGCAAAACTCCTCCAGGAGGAAAACCCAAAAAAACACTTCTCTTATAGAATCTACTTCAACTGAGACAACAAAGGGCCAAACCCTAGACCAATTCCTCCTCCAAGTACCAAGTCAGCCCTTCAAGAAATCCTTTCAAGTAGATTAGATCAACAAAGCTTGATCCTACTTCAACTAGCTTCTAGCTACAACTTCGACCCCAGCTTCGTCCCTACAACTTCGACCGTGCAACTTCGGACATGCAACTGTTGCAGAAAACCTAATTCGACTGTTTAACAGATCCTCTTTAAAATGATATGTAACATATTTTAAGAAAAACTTCAAAAGGAAATTGTATAACACCCAACATGAAATAAATCATCATATCTTGGGAAACATAAACCTTTTCATCTAAAGCAAGTGTTGAATTTTGTAGCTATGGTCAATCTTCATAATCAATGTTTTAGCTCTTCAAATATATGCAATAATAAATCCAAGACATGCTCTTCATGCTGACTTCAAAAATAGGAAATTTTGAAATTTTAAATTTGAATTTCTATATTTGAATTTTTGGCTCCAAGAATGTCATGTCAGCCTAACCCTTCGAACACACCACTTTGGGTCCATCCAATCACTATAAATACCCATGAGACTTCATCAGTTGGGAGGCAATCCAGATTACTTATGTTCAAGAAAAAGGTTCTTTTTTGTTCAAGCAAAGGAGGAGAAAGACAAGGGCATATCAAGTTTAACAGGCAAGTCGAGAATTTGGGCAGACGTAATTTCTGAAGCAGCAGTAGACCAACTTTTGAGGTAGCAGGCCGAAATTTCAGAGGTCGAGATTTCAAGAGGCCAAGATTTCAGGAGGTCGAATTTGTCTTTGGTTGACCAGGTTTGACTTGGGTGTGGTTGTAGTCAGTTTGACTTTGTTTTTTACTAGAAAATTAGATTGTATCCCTTGTTGAATTGAATAATTTCGTTAAGGAAAAGATTGTTGGGTTTTTACCCCAAGCGGGCTTTCCCAGGGTAAAATATTTGTCTCTCTTGTTTGGCTGTCTCTTTATGATCCTTTTGGCATTTTCATTTCTATTGTTGAGCTCATTTTTGTAATTACCTATGTTGCCAGGAAACGTGGTTTGGAGACGGGGACGGGTACAGGCACGTCATTTTTTGAAACAGGGTGCACAGGTTCGTTAGGGGTATATTATTAAATTTATAATCTAATATATAAATATCATATTTTTTAAATTATTAATATATATGAATTTGTATATTTTTCGACTTTAAATTTTTAAATATTTAAACATGCGCATCATTGAACATTCAACATTGTGAAAATTCTTGAATCTAACACATCGGAAACCCCTACTGCAATTATTGTTTACAATCTCCTACTTGTTCTTTACATTAACAAGTTATTTAATTGCATAAACATCGAAGTAAACACTATTACAGCCTTCATAGATATACAGATCATGCACTGAAGTAAACAGAAAAAATAACACAAGGGACAACATTATTTTTGGACAATCGTCCTCGGAAAAACCCAATTTGAGAAAAACGGTGCAGCATATAAAGGGTTTGTATTATTAAGCAAATTTCATGAATACAACTAGGGTACCAGAAATGGCTCACCCAACAGAGAATATCCTCGGCAATAGTACCTCTATCGAAAGACAAATATTCCGACAAATCAAAAACCGGATGATCAAACCCCACAGCGACTCCGGTTGTTCCTTGTGCTCGACAGCGAAAGCTGCTCCAAGCACTGCTCTGGAACCGCATCACTCCTTTAGGATCTGCGTCTTCCTCTCCCGGCTCAAGATCTGTCGATCAGCTCCCAGTCTACCCCACAGAAACTCCCAGCACTGCCTCTGGGGTCCTCTGCGTCCTCTGTGTCAGCCTCTAGGGCCCTCTGCATCCTCCATGCTAGCTCCTTCGTCCTTTGCATCAGCCCTTCTTGGGCATGCGCTATCTCTCCCGGCACAGTGTTGACTCTCTACTATGTATTCTTCAGCCTCCAGCCGAACTACCCCTCACTGCAATTGATCACTTGCTCAATTTCCTCAGCAAACCTCACCCCAAAAAATCGAACTGACTGATCTCTCTTGGTGTACCTCCAACTAACCCCCAAGCCTCCTCTTATACTTTTACTATTGATGATTCAACGACCGAGATAAAGTCCCTAATCAACGGCTAAGATTAGAACTTGCTTGATCCTCATCACTTAGAACTTTCTCACCCATTTTATATTAATACACATTAATATTTTTATTTTCCTAAGTTTAGACTTAGGAACCAATTAAAAATATTAATTATTTTAATATCTCTTCATCCGGGTGGAATTTCTCCAAACGATTTTTGGCTCTTGGAGATCTCATGTGCCTTAGCCTCTCCACCAAATTTCATGGCTAGAGCACATCCGATGCTAGCCAAAATCAACACTCCCTCTTAGCGAGGAATGTACTCTAGCAATGCTTCTAGAAGCATCACACTGATCTTCCACATCGGTCCTCTATGTTGATGCTTGGCCTGCTGCCCCACATCCACTGCACTACTGCTTCCTGTACTGCTACCCATGACACTGCCACTGCTATATTTGTATTGCAACTCCCTCTCAACATGTTGCATCATGTTGCCCATAGCATTGCCACTGCTAACTGCTGCACTGCAACCCAGTTATCGATAAGTAATTGACTTCACCCAAACATTGACATCCTGGTCAATCTGGAAGCCTCATGATATTGAAGCTACCTCTGCTGATATCTTGTGCTCCCTCTACTGCCACTACGTTGTTGCAACTTCTTTTGTGCCTCTCACACTGTTGCAACCTCCACTGCACTACTACAGACTTTTGCACTCTAGCACTACCTTGTCGCTCCATCACACCTTACTCCACCCGACACCTGTCATCATGCTACTATCTTTAAGGGCTCCCGTAGTTGTATGTGATCCAAGAGTTTGGGCACCTCAAGGATCCTACCCCCCCCCTTCTGTAGTCCTCTCGACTACAGCTCTATGTCTCTGCACCTCTTCTCTAGAGGTGCATGAGAACTCATGGCACAATCGCCATCAATCTCGACATCCTTCTCCGCCTTTGCTGAAGCAGCCTTTGAGTCGGAAGCTTCTCCCTTGCCTTTCTTCTTGGGACACTGAGAGGCATAATGTCCTAGCTCCCCAAGTTGAAGTACTTGACCTTAGAGATATCTTTCGTCTTCCTCTTTTAAACCCCCTGTTGTCCCGTAGATGCTAGAGTTGCATCCTCCTCCTCCTCTTTCTTGATTCGAACTCCCTTACCGCTACTCCCCACCTTGGTCAATCTCCTGAGGTCTTCCTGTCGAAGAGTTGCCCACATCTCCTCCCAACTAGGGGGAATCGCTCTACCCCAAATGCTTTGGACAAACGTCTCCCAGTCCTCGGAGACTGCATTCAGAGCAGTCCTAACCATGAACTTTGAATCCGGTGTAGACCCCATGGAAGTAAGTTGGTCGCGAATTCCTTGCAACCTGAGAAGGAACGAATCTATCTCCTCTCCTTTCTACATCTCATATGACCTCAACTGATTCTCTAATAACATCTTTCGTTGCACGGAAGAGCCCAAGTATAAGGTGGTCAACGTCTGCGACATCTCCCTTGTTGTGTTCTTCTCAGCAATATGTGGCATGACGTGATCCTTGACCCCGTCTAGAATCATGCATTTCACCTTCGCCTTGACCTCCCCATACTTCTCATTTGCCCTACGGTCAACTGGGATAACAATTGTTTTCAAGGCATAGTCCTTGATGCGATGTTTATCCAGGATTGCCAAGATCTTTGCCTTCCAGATGACAAAATTGGAAGCCCATCCAATCTATCATGATCACTCAATCCATTCACTGCCATCTCTGCTCCTCTTCTCTAGACTCCCTCTGACTCATGATTTCCCTCTCGGAAATCCCCCGACCAACTGTCGAATCACTCCCCCCCAATCCTCCTTTGTCGCTACAACTCGGATCTAGATTTCTTGGCTAGAAATTTGTCGAGGTAATGCTTCCCTCTACCTTGGTTCAGTCTCCTTAAACACTCTTTTGTACTAATAGAACCAACATCCCACTAGCTCCTCAAATCGAAATCTGCTCCACTCCCTTAGCCCCGGCAACTGAAGAATCTGAGCCCTTCTGGCTCTACGCAATCACAGTGAGAGTTGGATCAGCTCCTCCTGGCCACTGCATCAATCCTTCGTGGCTCAGAAAGATGACTTGGCACTACGTAAGCCTGATCTACTCCCCTTTGCCTCTGCGTTGGCCTAGGCAGCTGACGCAGCCACTCATGGGCCCCTCCCAACTACAGCGTCTTCCCCTCCCGGCTCAGAATGTTGATGCAGGCACTATGTGAGTCACTACATCACACTCTCTGCATTGCGTCACTCCTCCTCTCACCTCTTTAGCTCTAGAACAACGCTGTCTCTCAGGAAGCTGCTTCTCTGCTACAATTTCTCATATTTTTCGGTTGGTGTTTTCAGTCGCCTATGATTTGCAATCCCTCTAATACCATGTGAAAATTCCTGAATCTAACACATCAGAAACCCCTACTACAATTACTAGTTTATAATCTCCTACTTGTTCTTTACATTAACAAGTTATTTAATTGCATAAACATCGAAGTAAACACTATTGCAGCCTTCACAAATATACAGATCATGCACTGAAGTAAACAGAAACAATAACACAAGGGACATCGTTATTTTTGGGCAATCATCCCTGGAAAAACCCAACTCGGGAAAACCTGTGCAACATATAGAGGGTTTGTATTATTAAGTAGATTGTGTGAATACAACTAGGGTGCCAGAAATGGCTCACCCGATAGAGAATATCCTCGACAGTAGTACCTCTATCCATAAACTGATATTCCAACAAATCAGCAACCAGATGATCAAACCCCACAGTGACTCCGACTAGTCCTTGTGCTGGACAGCGAAAGCTACTCCAAGCACTGCTCTGGAAATGTGTCTTCCTCTCCCGGCTTAGGATCTCCTGATCAGCTCCTAATCTACCCCACAGAATCTCCCAGCGCTGCCTCTGAGGCCCTTTGCGTCCTCTGCGTCAGCCTCTACAGTCCTCTACATTGGCTCCTTCGGCCTTTGCATCAACCCTTCTTAGGCCTGCGTTGTCTCTCCTGGCATAGCGCTGCCTCTCTGCCATGTATTCTTCGACCTCCTGTCAAACTGCCCCTCACTACCACTGATGACTTGCGCGATTTCCTCAGCAAACCTCGCCTCAGAAAATCGAACTAACTGATCTCTCTTGGTGTATCTCCAACTGACCCTCAAGCCTCATCTTATACTTTTCCTGTTGACGATTCAACAGCCGAGATTAAGTCCCTAATCAACGGCTAAGATTAGAACTAGCTTGATCCTCATTACTTAGAACTTTCTCACTCATTTTATATTAATACACATTAATATTTTTATTTTCCCCAGTTTAGACTTACCTATCTCTTCATCCGAGTGGAATTTCTCCAAACAATTTCTGGGTCTTGGAGATCTCATGTGCCTTAGCCTCTCCACCAAATTTCATGGCTAGAGCACATCCAATGCTACCCAAAATCAACAAACATTCACAATGAAATTTCAAAATTTCTAGTTTGATATCAAGTGCAAATTGGAGTTTACATATTAATAAGAATAATGGTATATGTCCATTGTCATACTACATTCAAAATTTGTCTAAGGCATCTCCAAACAGGAACTAGGAAATTTTAAAATACTAAAATAAAAATAGCTAATAATGAACAATGGCTTCCTCAAACCATGTCATCAGAATCACTCAAATCTTCAATTAGCATGCTCTCTGAGTAGGAATCACTCTCATCTTGAGGCTCTTGCTCATCCATAGCAACTGGAGGTAGCTCAATAAGGCCATCTAGTTATATCTCCTCGTCCACACACATAGCATCATTTGTGTATTGGTCCCATCTCTTGAAAGGACCCTCCTTGTACACAGGGTCTTTTCAAGATATGAGACGAAGTGTGCTATGAACGTACACTAAGTTCTATGCCTTTTTTGAGCCCAACATATTTCTCTTTACTGAATGGATAAAGGCATTAGTACTCTAATTCCTCTCGCAAGATGAAGAACTAGCTACCTAGAATATTAGGGAAAGCCCATTAAATTAATTAAAAATTTAAAAATAAAAACTAAAATGAACCCAAAAGAACCCGCTTTTGGGGTTCCAAGTACCCATCATCAGGGCTCTTTGTACTCGTCAAGACAAAAGAACCCATTTTTAATGAAGAACTCGATTCTTCATAGAAGAACCTGATTCTTATGGGTTCTTCTCAAAAGAACCCGTACCTAAATGCAGTACTTGGGGACGAGAACATGGGACGGGTTCGAGAACCCCACCCCCGGGTTCGCGAACCCATGCAACATAGGTAATTACTTAATGATGAATGTGATGAAAAGAAAGCTAAGCTGAGAAATCATTAGAAGTAATTATCAATTTAGAAGACTTTGAAAAATCAACAACAAAAAGGGTATCCAATTGGAAACAACACTCTCAACATACTAGAGCAGTTCACCCAACCCAATAATATTTAAAAACTGAAGAATCCAAAAGTCCTTTGTTGCATGTCATGAGCCATGACACATGTTCAAGATCTCAATCAACAACAAAAATAAGTTTTCATAGGAGTTCCAATAGCATCTTTGATAAACAAGGTATATCCACAGAGATCAAATGTCATAAGGGAACATTGCACAAAAACATATCAAAGATCAATACACCAGTGTGTATGTAGTCCAAAGTTCAAACAAGGAAATAGTCCACAAGCCAGTCAGTGCTTCCATTGTGGAAATCTATTAATGTAAAAGAAAATAGTTTACATAAGAAGATTTCACAGTCAAACATGACCCTCCATGTTGTTTAAATAGAGATCATGGACCAATTTGATGCTAAGCCATGAATTAAGTAATGTTAGTGTCAAGGAGAAGATGAACCATTGGTTCACTTTCTGTCTATAACATAATCGTGACAATTAGATTAGTTAGTTATGAAAGTTAACAAAATAAGCACACTTTACCTAAAGAAACATTAAACCATGTTGAACTTAAATCTAAATATCCTAAGAGACAAAACCTTGTCACCATACATCTAGAAATGAAATAAGTAATATCATTTGTGACAAAAGTAATATTAAAATTTTATTGAACTCAACACCCGGTTCCCAACAATTATTAACTAAACAAATACACAGTCAAATTCCCAACACAAAAGAAATATAGTGAAAGCAAAAATTTGATCTGAATCACATACACATAGACAAATTTTTGCCCAATCAATAGTTCTTTATTAATAAATTAATCACAGAACTTACTTGGGCTCCCGTCCTGGGATAATGGCCCAATTGAGAAAATACAAACTACAAAAATCTGGATTGATCCAGCAAATATGCTCTCTCTCATAGATCTGGATCTCCATCCTCTCTGCACTCCCTCAAACCTAGAACAAGCTCACTGAGAAGCCTCTCTCAATCTTGTGGTATTATGTCTTCTCACCTTAACCTTGCCTTTATAACTTTACATTGAGCCAAAAACCTAATCCTAACCCCAACCCTAATCTCAAAGTGATTGGACAATCGAGATTAGATCTTGCCTCACTTGAGATCGTCGATGAAGATTAAAAGTTAATCACTAAAGTAAATAACTTACTTTATCTAAGTTTTATTTTAGCTCACTAGGCCAAAATATAATTCTGTGTTTTTTCGTAAGATAAACTTGGGCTTATTTGCATTAGCGAATATTCCAAGGTGATATGTGGGTGACTTTCGAACGCCTAGACACAAGGTTTGTGCAGAAGTACTTGCTCGAGCTACAAACTTCAAAACTCCCTCTTAAAGAGGTAAGTACTTCCAGAAGAACACCCTCCACCTATATTTGTCTCCAAGCCCATCTCAGTATCTATATCTGCTCCCTTTGACTTTGAAGCATGTCCTGCTACCTGTACAGAAACTTGAGCTGAGAACCTGTCGCATCCAACCATGCTCCAAGGGTCTTGCTCCTAAGCATCCATCTATGTCATGTCATATCGAGTCTCCTGACAAAACCTTAAGAATCACTCTTCCTCGCCAATTGTTCCCTCTCAGTAGATGGCATTGATCTTGTATCCAAGATCCCCTCGGATACACCCACAAGTTGTCCCAACAACTTGTATGCCTCCCCCTATCTAATGCCAAGCACTATAGTTGCATCCAAGGTCGCCCCCTCTGAATATAGAAGCACCTGTCCATCTCGTAACAAAACTCTATATCCATCATCCTCCTAGGTTGATACTAAGAGCACGTGTACCATCAACCCTGGAACAAACAACATCCTTGCCACCTCTAGAAATCCTCCTGACTCCAGTTAGAATTTAACACATCCAACCCCCTTTACTGTGTGCATGGTGCTAGCTCCACAATTCACATGGAAGTCTAAGCCTATTTTTGAAATATTGCGAAACATTGTCTTAATTGCCAACATGTGGTTGCATCCTTTATTGTCCATTAGCCTTGATCTTGTGCTAAGTCCTTCTAGCACAGGCTATGGATCTGTCTTGGTCCTTTGAGACACCCACAAATTCTACAGCCAATCCCCTGACTAGTACAATCTCTCTTTGAGGTCTGACCTTTGCCAATCCTGTTGCATGTTGGTACTATCCTTCATACCTGTCATTAGCTACTACCAACATTATTGGCAACTGTCGGCCCATGCTTGTTGCGATAGCTCCCTTGCCCAGCGACTCTTGTTGTCCACTGCATCTCATAGTTTCTCTTATCATACCTAGTGTCGCACCCTACTTGCGACACAATCCACTGCAACCATCATTGGCTACTCTAACTAGCCTATAAAGTTGGCTCACTTCTCAGCACCCTAGACAGTTGATCGTCAAATAATGCCTCAAATGTCGCGCACTTATCCATGCACTTTTCCACTTCAGAGAGCATTGGTACATCAATGTTCAACCTTAATGCAACTCCAGAAGTCACCCTTGTCGCCCTCAAAGCCCAAAATTCATTTGGTGAGTCGTTCACCACAACCCCATCTTGGACATATAGCAAAACACTTTGTACAACACCTCTCGGTAGCCCTGCCAATACTTCCTTGTACTAAACCTTTGGTCGTCTGGTTCCCTTGCCACCTTCACATAGTGGATGGTGAGCCAAACCTTATGCTCCTCAACCTAGTTTGAGCTCATGCCTAACCTACCTGGGTACTGTTGCAAATAACACCATAACATGTGTTCCCTCACATCCAATATGGTTCAGTGAGATCCATGCAAGGGGGGTCTGTCCAGTCACCCATCGTTTCTAGCCACTACACCATCAATCTCGCATGTCCAACCCATTTGATACCCCAAGCAATGTTGTGCATGCATTTGATTCACGCGCTCTCCTGCTCATTGATTCAAAGAAAGTTAGTCCCGAACCCTTTTCGCTTAAGCCCAATCCCCATTGTCGACTGTTGCATGTCACGTTTTCCTAAGCTTATTTTGCCCTCATCACCTTCCTCTGTGATCCACTGTGTCGAATGTCCCTTTGCGGTTGGTTGGTCGGTTGCGGTCGTTTCTTGCTGCTACACACTGTTGATCTCGCGTTGTACGGCCCATTTGATACCCCAAGCAATGTTGTGCATGCATTTGATTCACGTGCTCTCCTACTCATTCATTCAAAGAAAGTCAGTCTCGAATCCTTTTCTCGCTTGAGCCCAATCCCCATTGTCGATTGTTCCCCGTCATGTTTTCCTAGGCTTCTTTTGCCCTCATTGCCTTC
Organism: Pinus taeda; assembly: GCA_000404065.3. NCBI lineage: Eukaryota > Viridiplantae > Streptophyta > Pinopsida > Pinales > Pinaceae > Pinus > Pinus taeda. Next base: position 107,061 of record APFE031135289.1, read on the forward strand.
CTCTGTGGTCCATTGTGTTGGGTGTCGCTCTGCGGTTGGTTGGTTGGCTGCTACCGGTGAGTGGTGGCCCTAGCCGGTCGCTGGCTAGGTTGTCGGTCGACCACACCAATGATCTTTTTCTTTTCTTTTTTCTTCTTTAAAAAAAAGCCTCTTTCTTTCATTAAGGGATTATATTTTGCTCATAAAATTTAAAAACAAACAAAACAATTAAAAAAAACAAAGAAAAGAAAAATAAAAAAATCCGCCTATAAAAAAAAAAATTCCTCAGCCCTTAATGAAATTTTGGTTTGTACTACCCTAGTCGAACCTAGCTCTGAGGATCCAATACAAACCTGGCACCTATGATTCAAAGATTGATTCAGAGTTGGGCCTCTTATACCAGGTTAGAATTTTACTGAACCCAACACCCCATATTTGATTCCCAAGAATTACTAATTTAACAAATACACGACCATATTCCTAACACACAAAAAAATATATAGCAAAAGCAAAAATTTGATCTGGACCACATACACAAACAAATTTATGCCCAATTAATACTTTTTCATTAATAAATTAATCACAAAACTTACTTGGGCTCTCGTCTTGGGATAATGGCCTAACTGAGAAAATACTACAAAACTTTGGATCTGATCTAGCAAATCTGCTCTCTCTCGCAGATCTAGATCTCCAACCTCTCTGCACTCCCTCGGACCCATTACATGCTCACTGAGAAGCCTCTCTCCATATTGTGTTGCTATTATGTCTTCTCCTCACCTTAGCCTTGCCTTATAGCATTACATTTAGCCAAAACCTTAATCCTGACCCTAACCTAATCTCAAAGTTATGGACGACCGAGATTAGATCTTGTCTCACTTGAGATCGATGGCTAAGATTCAAACTTAATCACTAAAGTAAATAATTTATTTTATGTAAGTTTTATTTCAGCTTAATAAGCCAACATATAATTATGTGCTTCTTACTAAGATAAATTTATGCTAAGTTACAAAATTCAACAAGTAAAAACAAACTTTCAACTTCAAATGGGATGTTCAACGATTCTGAATCTATGTCTCAAGGGTTCTATTAATAGGCCATGCCCTAGTAAATTGTGAAAATTTGATGTCTTGAATTTTACTGTAACCACTGATATTATTTCTTTTATTTGTTAAATTGATTAAGTAAATTATTTGCAATAAATATCGAAACATATACACTACAACCTACACAAATAACATTCTGCGGAAAATAAATGCAAGGAAAAATACTAGCACATATAACCACAATGAAAGTTATTTTTGGATAATTGTCCTCGGAAAAACCCAATGTCGAAAAACTAATGCAGCAGATAAGGGTTTCTTTATTAATCTTTAGCAATAATTTTTGTACAAGATGCAAATAGCCAAAATAGAGGAAGAATCACTGAGAGAAATTTACTGATGAATTTCTCACACTCCACAGCGTTTTTCTAACCCTGAAGAGGACCTTCTTCCCTTTCGCTAGCCTCTCTGTGTCACCCCCTACGTGGTGCCTGCATCACTCCTCTGCGTTGATGAACTACGTCCCTCCTCTGCACTGACCCTTCCAAATTTGTCCCACACTCTCAAAATATTGTTGATGGCCTCTCTCTCCCACCTGCGACTCACTCTCTGACTCTATTTTCTCTTGCCGAACTTCAGCCACTGAGAAAATCAATCTGCTTGAGCAACTAAGTATCTGCCCCAGTACATTTTCCCTCTACTCATCGACTTCTTCTTATATCCTTTTGTTGGAGCACCAACAACCAAAATTAAATCATAATCGATGGCCCAGATTAATTCCTTGTCGATCTGTGTGAGTTTCTAGATGATTCTCACCACATGTCAATTAATATTGATTAATTAACCATATTCCCTAAGTTTAGACTTAGAAAATAATTAAAAATTGATTAATAATCTAATTAAGACACTTCTCAGTGGAACTTCCATAAACGATTTATGGGTATTGGAGAATACATGTATCCTAGCCTCTCCACCAAATTTCGTGGCTAGAACACATTCGATGCTACAAAAACTAAAACTCCCTCTTAGCGAGGAATGTGTTCTAGCATTGCAATATTCTCCATGTGTCATGCTCTAGACCAGGAGTAACATTCATAAGTTTAATGAAATCACTGGTAAGGAGAATGGAGGATTGGATAAGTATCTGGGACCGATACTCCTTAAGGATATGGAAACCAAGATAGACAATTGTCTCGTGGACCGATACTCTTGAAGGATATAAGAGGGAATCCAAGATAAGAGTCATCGAAGAGGATTAATATTCTTTAAGGATTGGGAATCCAAAATAAGAATAGTCATGGAAGGACACACCCGGTGAACATTTAGATGGAGTATGTGCCTTGAGAGGCAGTTGTGGTGGTGTCCATATGTTTGCCTCCCAACATTGTACTCTAATCTAGTGGAGAGATAGAGTTTCTTAGACAAGGCCTTGCTATATTGCGAAAATGACAATGTTGGTTGTGATGTTGATGCTTGAAGATGGATTATCAATCTGACTCTTCTTATGAGCCTATTTCAAATTGAGAGTATCCTTGTACCAGTTGTGTAATTATGAATACCTCCCTAGTTAAGAGGGAGCGTTGAAAATGTAACTAGGTTCAGTCTTCATAATTATCATCGTACTTATGTCATTATATATTTCATGTAAAAAGCAAAAGAAGAAAAAGAATTATTATTTTTCAAGCACGGGTTTCATGCTCAAGCCATATTGTTATTTAGGTCAAGCATGTTCTTCATGCTTCTAGGGTTTATTGAGTCAAAAAAATTGTCACGAGTCAAACTATTGTACAAAAGTCAAGTCCTATTTGGATGTTTGAAAGAAGCAAGAAAAAGAATTTTATTTGAGTCAAAATTGTCAATTTTGTCCCCACAAGACCAAGTCGGCCCTACCTGGACAAGTTGGCCCTAGAAGAGACCCATTCGACAACCTGAATGTGTATAAATAGAGGATAGTTCTACCCAAGGTTGCGGGGGAGCACCCCCCCCCCACGTCCCCAAACCAAATTCGTGCTCTGGTCAAGAGCGCTTCGGGAGCTAGTCGGGAGCACACTCCCAACAAAAAAAACCGGGAGCGTTTAGTCTTTTTTCAAAACAAAAAAATGCAGTAACATTCCAAATGCAATTTGTTTTCAAAGAAACAAATAATTTTTTAGTGGGTCAACCCAATGATCAAGCTTATGGGCCTAGTATTGATATGTGATTCATGGTAATGTTAAATTCTTAAAGTAAAAGTGACATTCTCCTTGATCTTCATTTTCATCCTTTTACTCAACTTTTTAACATTATCATGAAATGACTCAGGATGTTTGAGAGTGGTTCCGAGTCCTAACCTCGTTGGATTTCATATGGAGAAAGTAGAATTTTAGGTCTCATTCAAAATCCAGCAGACTTATTAGTTTTTCAGGATTTCAAGATTGGGGGGGATTGCAATGTTTCCATTGGATTTTGTCATGTAATAGGGTATGGAACTCGTATTTAATGAAGAAACAAATAATTTTTTAGAGGGTCAGTCCAATGATCAAGCCTATGGGCCTAGTATTGATATGTGATTCATGGTAATGTTAAATTCTTAAAGTAAAAGTGACATTCTCCTTGATCTTCATTTTCATCCTTTTACTTAACTTTTTAACATTATCATGAAATGACTCAGGATGTTTGAGAGTGGTTCCGAGTCCCAACCTCGTTGGATTTCATATGGAAAAAGTAGAATTTTAGGTCTCATTCAAAATCCACCAGACTTATTAGTTTTTTAGGATTTCAGGATTGGGGGGATTGCAATGTTTCCATTGGATTTTGTCATGTATTAGGGTATGGAACTCATATTTAATCAAGAGCGCCAATCCCTCTCTGTACCTTGATGTTAGTTACATTGGTTGTTGAACCCCTCTATCATGACCCTCCTAAAAATGTACGCATCACTCAAACAAAATATTGATTTGACATGCTATGCTTTTCTATCTTATGTTAATGCGTAGAGGGTGATATCAATGACAATGATCATTATACAGATCCAGAGGTAATGACAAAGATACCTCTGGATATTAATGTTTAGAGGGTGATATTAATGACAAAGATCTTGATTTTTTCAACAAGACTAAAAAATTAGGCATTTCTCGTGGTGGCAAAAGGCCCAGGCATTAGCAATAGATAATAGATTTACTTGTCTTTTCTAGTTTCTAGTAGTTTTTATAACTATTGACACTTTCATATTTATTATAATTTATGATATTTTTGGTAAACAATATATGGCAATTTAAGTTTGAAGTTTGAAGTTGGCAATTATAACTCATTAGTAATGAATTATGAATATGATGCTTTGTGAAAGTTGAAAGTTGTTTCATTTCATTTCATTTTATAACATTTAATTTCATGTTAGATATTATTTGTTGTAATGGTTACCACTTAACTTACAAGTACAACTTTGGTGATCAATGATGTTAAATGTTACATATTGAATTTTGAAAGCTTGAAACTTTAAGATTGATGAATCATGAGACTCGATGTGTTGTATGTTACTATGTTACTAACTTGTGGACGTGGTTGATGAACAATATAACTTCTAGATGATTATTGTTATATGGTTCAATCTATGTTTTTTATATCCAACTCATCATTCTACGTGCTTTAGTTGACATATATGCATCAAAATATAATATATATATATATATATAGATATATATATATATATATTGTTACATAAAAAATCGCTCCCAAACTGAGAGCTTCTGAAAATGTCGCCCCTGCTCCTGCTCCCAAGTAACCTGGATTCTACCTCATTTGGAGACAAGAAAGCAAGTTCAATTCTTGTGCCAAGAATAGAGGGAAATACCAGCAAAGAAATCTAGAAAGAAGAGTGAAGGTCTAAGGAAGTCAAAAGAAAGAAAGCAAAGGTCTAAAGATTGTTTTTCTGCCCTAATTCTCTCACATGTGCAACTTTCTAAAGCTGCTGCAAGAGCCGAAATATTTCTGAAGCACTGCAGGTCCAAAATTTTGTTGCAAGGGGCCAAAAATCAAAGGTTTGACCAGATTTGGAAGGCTTTGACTTGAGTTGACTTTGACTTGTTGGAAGAGCTTGGAAGGAGGGATGACTTGGGTCTTGTGGGAGGTCTTGGGCTTGGTGTTTGGGTCTTAGCTTTCTCACTTTGATCTGATTCTATAATAAGAAAAGATTTGACTGGATTTTCCGTCTTGTGGGGTTTTTTCCTTGGCTTGGATCCTATATCTTGTGTTCATTATCTTCTTTTGATCTTCATGTTTCTGTTTTGGTAATTGTTTGATAAAGAACAACATATCATAATAATAAGAAGCTAATTTACATTCACAAGCAATTATCAAGTAAGAGAAATCAACCCTAATTGTTTGCCCTAGTGATTTTTCAACATCCTTCTTATTGCCCTTTGAGTTCCAACAAACCATACACTATGACCATTTCAAAGAAACCTTCAAATCTCATCAGCGACAAACCATAAAGTTGAACAAACATTCCTTTAATTCTGAGAAATAAAGGAATTTCGGCAATTTCCCAGGCAAATTTAATTCCAACACTAATGGAAACAATATTCTTTCTATTCACCGAATTTAATGGTGAATCTGAACAAATCTGTTCGCCATCCCTTGACATTCGGCCAATTTTGAACTTAATGATGGAATGTAGCCAAACACACAGACTTAGCCTACAATGAAAGAATTAATCACCCTTGTAACTTGGAGAGAACAATCTAGCATGGATGGCTAATATGATCCGTAACTTCTATGTTTACTAACTAGTCTTTTCTATAGACTGCCACATAGAACTAAAGAAGAGAGCCTTGAGGGTGGTTGTTTCATAACCTTTTAGAAGCCTTTGTTAGCTAGCTAAGAGGTGAATGTTTTTATTCTAAGAGATCTTCATTAAGACCAAAATCAAACTTAAACACAAATCCAGAAACTTACAATACGATTTCACCCATATATAATATATGCAAATATGTCTATTTGCTAGCAAACCATGCCTAGGAGCTCACATAGTCCTAATAACCTAACTTACAAGATGATTTTCACCCATATATCATCTATGCAAATATGCCTAGGAGCGCACGTCGTCCTAATAAAACTACGTAACATGGTTGAGAGGGCTTTGCTTGTTGTACTAGTACTCCAAGAAAAATAATAATTGTCTAGAAAAAAGCCCATGCTTACAATGATGTTGATATGATACCAAAGAATATTCTCAACAAAATTCCTTCCCATGCTGATTAGGAGGCAAATGTCTTGTGTTGAGTCATAATTTGGAGGTGTTAATCAAGAAAGTGATTGGGTCTTATTTGTCAGATTTTTGTTGAATGTTATCAATTTAGCAATTCCAAAAAACTGCAGTGTAATTTTTGTGTTCATTCCTCTTCAAAGTGATTGGCCTATGGTAGTAGTTCTTGTTATTACTCAATGACGCCAAGGGTATGATGTTCAGGACTTCAGATTAGCATAGTAAGGTAAATGCCGAAGCAAGAGAGATACCAACCTTTAGTGGGGTGCCAATAAATTTTGAGCTGGAGATGATCCCATGATCCTTAAGGCGTGTGGAGACTTCTAATGAAACAATATTAAAAATAGCCAATCAAGAGCAACAAGTAAGACCAATACTAATCACATGGAGAACTTACACACTTGCAATCTGCTTGGACTCGACTTCAAGGTTAAATTCTTTAGATTGAAATAATGAATCAAATTGGGTTGAAAGTAATCTATAAATAATCTGTGATCTACAAACAATCTAAACTGTAGTATACTTTTACTAGAAGTGATCTTGTCAAAATTTCCAGAAGCAAACTGTGTAGATGACTAAGCCTGTCCACCCAAAACGCCAGACAGGCTTAATAATCTACATAGTTTGCTTCTGGAAATTTTGCAATATGAATAACTGTGGAAATCCCCACAATAAAAGTGATATTGCTCTTGTAATGAGCCTCCTAAACTACGTCTTTAATGTTTTGATGGCTTTCTGTACTTTATTTCTACCAATTTAATATTCATTATTATATTCGACAAATATGCATTTCATATTTTATAAATAGTTTAGATTGCTCTTGTGATCGAGTATGTTCCATAGCACTTCCTATTTTAAAAAGTATGGTGATAGCCCCTTTCACCTTTTGCCCACAAATGCCAAACCATTTGTTTAATATAAGAAAGCACACAATTCTCCTATAGCTTTTAGAATCTATAATATCTCTAGCTAATAATGATTCTTGCTATATAAACTTCAAAGATTCTCAAGGAAAAAAATCAAAACTTAAAACTATCAATATGTACTCAAACATTTCATCAATCATAATGCAAATGAATCATAAATACATGAGAGTAGTATTGAAGATAATAAATCTACAAAATGCTACACCACATCTTCAAGCACAAAATAAAACACCATATAAAATATTTTCAGTAATTGAAAATTTGAAAATATTAAGAGGCCTAAGTAGACCATATAAATGATAAATAACAATAAATGACGACAAGAAAGGGAAGACCACAATAAAATAATTTAGGAAGATAATGAAATTTTAGGTGAAACAAAAGAGCAACAATGGTCATTTCATTCTAGTAGAAGAAGGTAATATTTACCTTATGCAATGCAAAACATATACCATCAACCTCTATGACAATGTCACTGGGGACATCTGAGAATATCCTGCAATATATTTCCAATCCAATACATGCATTAGAATATTTGGACTTGTCAAATATTAAATTTATAAAAACTAAAAGATGAAAATATATAGAAAAAATTGCTCTAAAACTATTGGTTAGGACTGTTAAGGGAACAAGAAGATAGTATAATAGAAATTACTCCAACTAATATTAGCTCATACAGGCAAACAATAGTTCACTTTAAAAGTTTAAAATAAGTAATACCTTAAACAATGTGTAATGAAAATGTTTTATTGTGCAAGCTAAATGAGATAATTAATGTACAAGAGTAGAAAAAAATGCATTAAGGTAGGGGAAGTTTTAAACCAAGCCTAAATCCTGTAGTGGTTCCTTCATTCCATATATGTACAAGGAAAAGGTTCAGTAACTAAAATCACAACTAAGAAATCTAATAAACCAATATCACAAAATGACTAAGCTAATATTTAATGTCAATGATATAAGGTTGTCTTTTGTGAAAGCAAAAGTAACTAGCCTAGCTCTCAAGTATTCAGCTTTTGGCCTTGGAAATGCTAGAGTACTTGTAATAACATCAATACGAGTGCAAAGTACAAAACATGTAGGGTCCATACGCAGAGTCTTTTCAACAGTATGCTCATTCAGCATCAACATCCCAACATATAATGCAGTTAAATACGAGTTTGAAATTGTCGGGATAAACTTAATGTTTCAACCCAACATTCCAATATTCATAACAAACCTTCCACACTTGGCTGCATTGTATTTATCCTTTTGCATAACAAAACTTCTGACAATTGTCAATGCATGGATCTAGTTACATTGTCAAGTTCAAACCAATCTAAACTTAAGAAAACTGTGAAATTAGAAGCTTTGATATAATTCCCATCCCCTGGGAAATTTAATACCACTTGGAAAGAGGCACAAATAATAGGCTTATCGTTTACAGGCCAAAAACACTAAGTGTCACTTGTAAACTCAATGGCACTTGTAAACAGCTACCACAAAAGAACCTAGGTTTGCGGGCAATAACAAAGCAGGTGGAAAAAGGTATCATTGTCACAACAAAAGGGAAGAATGACGGGGTGGCACTGGAGGGGGAAGGGGGTGAGGGGTTGCAAAATCAGATTTCTAAACACCAAGAAGGCTTGACTGTGGCCTTGTAAGTTTTCTCCAGTCTAAGGAACCATGTAGATAATTTAGATTTAGCATTTCATATCTTGTTTGGTTAATCCTCTATTCAGGTGGATTAAGTCATCCATTATTCAGGTGGATTAAGTCATCCACTTATAAGCAAGTGATGGAGAGATTTCAATAAACAGTGTGGACCAATTCCAACACCAGTCTTTCCATCATTTCTTTTTGTACAGTATGTCAAGCTTTTCAAGATGGAATTTGTTTTTAGCCTCAAACCACTTGAGCCAGAGATGAAGAGTGCTATATTCAAATATTCATGAGTTAGAATGTAGGACGAATGCAAGCAGATGATTGAATACAATAGGGAAACAATTCAGCTATGAAAATACAGTCACAATTTTGAGGAAAAAGGTCACAATGTTTCAAAAATTAAGGAGGAAGAAGTAGATATAATGGAAACTAGGAAGAAATGAGGAAATACGGAATATAAAGAATACAAAGAAAATTTATGGGAAACAATGTAGACTAGCAGAAATGGAGGCATAATTGGAGAACGATGACAGAGGCATAAGTAGCTTTGCATAACGATAGATTTGTGAAGAAATAGAGAGCACAATAAGAAAGCACTGAGTCAGAATGCTTGATATTATAAGTCATTGGGGTTGTGATCTAGCTGCAAGTTCGAGAGTGTTGAGATTTTACGACTGATCTTAACTAGTGGCCACATACCAGAGATCAAGATCACTATCTGTGGTATTGAGGTCCATCACGGGCCAACTTTTCTGTAGTTAAGTCATTATAACACCTAATCGTATTTTAGTGTATTTTTAGTCTAACTGGCTTAAGGTCGACCTAGTCATCTCTTGAGGCTAGCACCTGTTGACCATGTACATATCAACAGTTCCAAAAAGCACAGTGCAAAGCAGTGGAAAAAAAAAAAAATCAGTCATTATCAGCATTGTAATCCCAAATTCTGCAAGTTTATTGTAAAAATGATTCTAGTATGACTATTAAGCCATGAAACAACATTTAAATAAGCCTATGATTCTTGTCAAAGGGTTTCACTCTAGGGAGTTTTTTAACCTCCCCAATTATTTGTGTTTCTAGACACAAATAATTAGCGGAGCTTTTCTCCCAAACATACCCCAAAACTAGGGTGGAACTCATTGATAAGGTCTTAGGTGAGTCGTAGTGTTATCGAGTCGTATTTTTATCATACTAGATCATGTTTCTTGTGTCGCAGAATTTGGTTATGTCTAAAAAGGTTGTGTCTGTGTAAAATTCCCTTCTAAGGTTTAATTATTGTAATATCTTCATGTAAAAGTGTTGTCTAGGAATATTTTTGATGAATGGTTCCTCATAAGTAGAACACCATTACCAAAATATTTTTTAGACCCACTTATTGGGTGGAAAAATATTTGTAACTCCCTCTTGAGTCTATTATTTAATTTTCTGGCAAAAAAAATGGCCAGAAATTGTCAAAAAAAAAATGAGAGGAAAATTTAATTACTCTCCAAATGGAAAAATTATCAAAAAATTATTGAGGCTATTTTTCAAAGGGAAAAATTCAAGTCAAAATTAAAAGCCTCATTTCCAAGGCAGAAAGTCCCAGTCCAGAAATTTGTTGGACCAAAAAAACTATTTTTTCCAGCAAGTCGAAATTTTTGGACGAAACAGTTAATTATTTTGCACAAGTAACAACGATTCTATTTTTGAAGATTCTCCAAAGGACCAAGTGGACCTAGAAGTTCGATTTCCTCAACAAAAATCGAGTTATTTTGGAGATTTGTGTTAGTTTATCAAGATTCGAAATTTTTTGACGAGGATCAAGCCATGGATCGAGCTACTAGTCGTTACTTTCCACTTGGAGGGCTTTATCCCTCTCATTTTCTATACAAGGAAGTTTTTTAGCTCCTCATTGTAGCCGAATCATGATGATCTGATGTACTGAGCTAAGCTCTGTTGGATATTTTTTGGAATAAAATAAAAAACCTTTGGGGTTTCAATTCAAGGTGTCTCTCTCTCAATAATTTATGGTATGTGTTGAATATTTTTAATGCTCTAAGTGTTCTTACTGAAGATTTTTGTTTCATTGTCAGTGGTTGGATTATCTACTTGCACAGGTATCTTGCATTAGGTATTGGGCTAGAGTAAACACTCTAAATATAGTAGATCTAGCAAGTATCTCTAGATCTATGGGTTTCTTGTGTGAATCAAACCCCTATGATCTAATAATCTATCTTTCGAGTGTGTAGATATCTTCAGGTGATACAGCGCTCGGGCAACCCCCAAGTACATAGACTTTGAGGAGACTACATCTTGTTTGGCTGCTTGGCTTATTTAACGATTTATGGTGCAGGGTTTAGCAATTGCATTAATTAATAATTATTCATTTCACTCATTATCGAAATCTACTTGTGCTATCAAGGTTTATCTACTTAATAGAACTAATATTTTCTTGTAAATATTGTGAATAATTTGTAAATAAATCTACTAACCATTGTATTTTAATTATTCATTTTGTACATAATTTTTGAGGTTTTATTTTCAAATTTTGTAGACCTTTGGATTGGCTCTATTTATCTAATTTGCAGGTGTCATAGCTTAAGGATTCAAGCATAAATTTGGAACTTGAGCATTTAAGCCCTCACCCGGCCTACACGGCTAGTGTTTGGGCACTTAGTCACTTAAGGAGGAGTCATCCAGCTTTTGGGAAGAAAATGTTCACCGTTTGAAGGTGGATCTAGCCTCTAGAGGCTCCAATCTACAATACCAAGGTCTCAGATCTTTAATGCCTAGCTTATTTAAGGAGGCCGCTAGTCCTAGAGGGTTAAATTCACTGCAAAATCAACATTTCTTGGCAAATATTTATCATTTAAGGGTTTTGCAAGCAAATTTTGTGGATATAATCATATTTTTGTGGTTAATACCTGACTTGGTTGCTCATTGAAGCTAGCCCCAGGGGTTTTCAAATATATTAAGCCTAGCCGCAAGCCTAATAGGCCTCTTTTAGCCTTGCCGCATGCTTGAGAGGGATAAAAATCCCTATTCGCAAGCCCTAAAGGGCCTAGGAACCCTAGACACATCCTTTAGAGGCTCAATAATTTCACTGCAATTGAATTTTGACACTTATACTTTGTGTTTGCAAGCCTAATACATTTCTGCAAGGGTTTAGAAGTGGTTCTCCTCTAAATATTTGTCATTATAAATGTCTAATCCATAAGGTTTTGAATTGCTTGGCTAATTATTGGTTTTTCAAGGCTAACATTCACTTGGAGACGATTTTGTGGGCTCAATCTAGTCCGCTAGCCTTAGTCGTTAGGCCTAGAGACCCATTCTACCTTAGTTGCTAGCTTTAAGAGGCCTAAAAGGCCTAGCCACTTGCATTTGAAGGCATAATCCATAGTCTAGGGCTAACAATTAATGTTTGCAAGTGTATTTGTAAGGTTTTTATCACTTGTTTGGGTCCAAAAACAACCTTTGAGAGCTTAATCTTGTCACCTTGGCTTGGTGGCAGCCCTAGAAGGCCTTTCTAGCCCCATTGATGAAGGTTTGAGGGCTTGCCTCTTTGTGTTATGACTAATCATTTGTGTTTGCAGGTGTTTGAAGGCCTAAACATTGCCAAATCATTCCTCTTTGGTGCCTCAAATTCTCTCACTAGGCATTAAGGCAAGGCCATAATGCCTAAAGGGTTTGCTCTCCCCCTATCATCTCTCTAATTTTGATTGTCATATCATTCCAGATCTAAAGATTAGCATAACAGTGGCATAATCATCTCATAATCACCTTATATAAGTCCTAAAATTAATCCTAAGAAGCCTAAGACACTTAAAGGAACATTGCATATTAACTAAGGGCATAGTCATTATTGTCTTAGCTTGTTTCCAAGTGATTTTTTGGGATTGTTTTCATAGTGGCAGTGGGTTGATCTGATTGGCATAGGCGTTCTTGAGGTTTGGTGCATCTTCCAAGTAATCATTGAACGATAAAAGTGTTGGTTAACTTATTGCATTAGTCTCTCTTTTGGTCTTGAGGATAAGTTAGTACTTTGCATACTAACTCTTGCATTACTCATTTTGAATCCTTGCATTCTTGGATCTTTATATAGCATCTCAATGTAGTTAGTTACATTTGTTAGTCTCTTCTTGAATTGCATATCACAATCAGCAATCTCATTGCTCTCATTGCTCTCATTCGTGCTCAATTCATTGTGTTTGAGAAATATTAAAGTTGCTCTTGTTTCTAATTGCTAAGTAACATAAGCATAAGAGAACTATAATAAGAACTTTGATTGCCATGTTAATGAGATCTAATAAGCACATTGGATCATTAGGTAATTAATATTGCTAATATTGTTTCCTTGAGATAATCTCTAAGTGCTTCATAAGTTGCTATTGGTGTTCTTGTAATCTTGTGTTGAGAAGTAATATTTGATAATCTTAATTAAAAAATTTTGAAGCATAATTGTATTTCATCAAAGCAAGCTAATTCCATCATCGTTTGCATCTACATTTCTAGATTAGAAGTGCACATTTAAAATTTACCTCCAAGCATAAGCTTGGTTGTAAGAAAGATAGGACCACCCTCTTCACCCAATTTGAGACGTCTAGACCCTCATTTGTAGTTAACACAGGTGACCTTACAATTCTCTTGTGGGCAATCCCTTGTAGGAACTAAGGCATCTAGGTCGTTAGAACTCCAGGGGAGGTATCCTTAATGCGAATTTAGCCTCCTTCCTGTAGACTTCTCTCTACAACTTGTGTTTGTTGTGGCTAGCTTCAAAATAATTGGGAGGAAGGATTCACCTAGAATAGGCATATTAACTAAAAGAAACCAAGATATTGCACCTCACATTAGATTAGATCATGCATTTCATATAGGGTACATTTTGCATGTCATCATTGCAGCAATTGTTTCATCCCATAACTTGACATATTGATCTTTGTTGTGCAAGTAATTAATCTTGAGGTATTGGTCTATCATTTATATCTCAGGAAATCTAATTGGTTGCGCTTAATAATTTTACTTGTCACATAATTCTAATTCAAGTTGCTAGGATATTCAATTGTATCCCCTGAATTTGTTGGTTTCCAACGGGTTTCGCATCATTCTACCTATAGGGATGGTTACTGCTCAAACCAGCAAGGGGCCTAAAAGGGACTCCTTAAGGACAACTACTAGATCAACGGCAACAATGGAGACTTAGGCCACTGTCACCTTAGCTAAGACTCCCTACTCTTTACAGACTTTCACTGATGGGAGAAGACCCATATATGGAGAGTCACTTGTGAAGGATGAATCAACAAATGGATGTGAAATGACACCTTAATGATTCTTTTCCTAGGAGGTCAGGAATGGAGCTTGCTTGCTCTTTAAGCAAGGTACAAGGCTTTCTAGGAGAAGGAGGTGAGGATTTAAGGGCTAGGTTGAGGGGATATGACTTGTAAAGGAGTTTCCCAATCCCTAAAATCCGTATAGAACTTGGTATCCCAAGTGATTCTTGAAGACTTGACTTTTCAAAGGTATGGGACCACATGGGACCAAGTGGACTCAACCTAAGTTAATGGGAGGTAGTCCAGCAACCAATGATGATCTTAACCTAGACAAGGAAGGGGAGAGGATCAAAACAAAAATTTCCACTTAAAGGTGTCAAATTGATCCTATGAGGTACTAGCCTAGGGAACACCAGGGAAAAGTTTGATCTCAGAGCTAGAGCTTGGGATATCTCACAATCCCATCGTCGGAATTTCTTCAAATTTGGAAGAGACCTTGAGGACACACCAACATAGTAGAGGATAGGAGATCGAACTTTTTTTATGGCTACTTTGTCGGTAAAATGATGCCCTAGGTGACCCAACTTGACACGACCTAGAAGAGAAGGGGAAAGGTGAAGAAAAATGTTCTTTGAGTGACCACCTATTGGTAGACCAATGCTTAATCCCTTGGGGAGAATGGAGTCTCAGAGAATGATGAGAAAGGGCTTCGTTTGTCGATCAAGGAGGCCTTAAGGACTACTTCGCTTGGCCTTTAGGGCAAGAAGAAGTAACCTCAAAGCTTTTATACTTCGCTTTGCAAAAAGAAATCACTTATCAAGATAAATTCAATGGTAGAATTATCCCTAGGAGATTCCATTCAACATACATGACCCATACATTGAGAGATGCTATATAGAAACAATAATTCCACAATTTCACAATTATGTAATGCAACAATTAGCCCCAGTATCGCGAAAATCTTATTCAATGCATATGACAAAATAAAACAAGAATAGCATTAAATGTGTGTACTTACATGTAAGAGAACATATCCAACCATCAACAATTTGACAATAAAGAAGCTCCAAGATAAGATACTCCAATCTAAACATCAAAATTCATCCATGCTCCAGTTCATCCTCCAAGAAAAAGTGTCAAATTATCAAGAGAGAAGAATGATCCAATCCAAAGTGATGATACAAATGAATTCATGTTTCTCCAATTAATACACTCATTAGGAGTTTGAATTACCTAATTTGAGCCTGTGTTAGTCCATCAACTAAAATAATGTGCAAAAAACTATCTATTGGTGACAAGCCCACCAAACTAGCTCATAAATAAAATAATAAGCCTCCCAAGAAGTCGAATAATCAATAATGCACGTCGTTGGGCTCTCTAAGAGGCCTAATGAAGTCCATGAGTGTCAGAATGATGAGTTCGACTTCCAAAGTTGAACAAGAGGTTGGCCCCTTGTTCTCCACATAGTAAACATGTGGTGCTCCTAGTGGTTGTGAGGGCACACAAGTGACCTCATAGGTCTCCAAGTAAGTCAAAGATGCTTGTAGACCATCTGTAAGGGCTCAGATGATGGTGTAAGTGATGCCACATCAACATACAAGTCTTGGGTCATTTTCCAAGTGCATGATACATATATGGGGCTGGTGAACTATGTGCATCTTCTTCGTCCAATCGGTGAATCTCGAGTAATCTTTGAACATCTCTAGGGATCCATGGAGTGTTGTCTACTGTTGTGGAGGCCCATGGCTCTCAACACACCCTACATGTGCCAATGTAGCCCTCTCAAGGGCTAGGACCTCGTATAGGGAGACCAAACCCAAGATGGAGACCACCTGCAATCCTTCATAAGATCCAATGTGTCCCCTAACTTTCCAGTACAACAAGTCATCAAGGAAATTGAGTAAAAGAGCTTACAAACCATGGACGACAAGTGGGGACTTCATAATGGCCTGCCCTTCCATAATGGGCTTTGGCATGTGCTAATGTCTCCAAGCTCTAAATGGGGTTAACCAAGTATCCCATTAAGTGGTTTCTGCTCCTAAAGGGGATAATATGTCCAAGGTACATCCTTTAAAAGATGGTGGCATGTGATAAAGAGATAAATGTAGGGAATGAAAAAGGGCAGCCCTAAGCCACATGCTGGAGTACAAGTGTAGCTAGTAAAAGGGAAGCCAACACTTTGGTATATAATGTATAGGAGGGAGCTATCATGGTACATGAGGTGCCCCGACCTTGATTTTTCCACCCTTCTTTATATGCCTTTTGCCTTTTTATGATTTTTCTTTAATTAACTAAACGGGGCTCAAGTGGTAAGAGCATGATGTGTGAGATAAAGCAGTGGATACCCCCTTTTAATGTAGTGTGGTTCATTTCCCACCAGGGGTTGGGATAATCATCGGTTCTTATATGATGAAGGAGGCTCATAGAGCTTGTAGGAACCAAGGTGATGGCCATGATGATGGGGTAGAGCTCATGTATTGACTTTTGCCTCGTGCTAAATGTGTTTATCCCGACCATCTTTTGCATTTTATGGTACATTTCCTATTGAATGTGGCCATTTATCCTTTTATTTTTAGCTGCATCAACCTCCAAGGCATCATTCCAGGCCCGACCCAAGGTGTGGGCAAAGGGAAAGGGGAGAGCTAGCCCTATGTGGACCCAATGGAGGAATGTGGACCCAAGTGGATGAAACAATGAATGGGGTAATAATGAGTGGAAAGGGGGCAATACATGTGGATGAGGGAGCGGGACCATGCAACCAAAATCAGGGTTTCCCATGAAATATCATCCCTAAAGCCAAATGGTCAGTAAATGAGATCCCACGAGACTAGAATCCAAGGTTAACATCCAAAAGGGGTCTAGGGGACAAGAGCATAGACCTAGCCCATTCTTTCTGTCAAATCCCCCCATTAATCCATGCCCAAAAGTGTTCATGATAAGCAAACTACAATACTCTATTACCAAATGACAAGGCATACCTTTAGGTTCAGGAGACCCACCTTCAAACATATGTAAAAATTTCTGTTTTCCCACCCCGGTTTTCAGTTTCTCCTTATTTCTCCCATGTAGTTAAATGCCCTTTCCCATAACCATACATTCAACAAGCTGAAAAAAAATAAATTTGCTGAAAACACAAATTCTGGAAATTTTACAAAATGCTGGAAATTGCAGAAATAAAAATCAGCAGTAATAAACAGCCATTAAAACGCATTAAAACACTGATATTTTTTGTCAATGTGACCCTGGAAAAACCCCCTACAACTCTTGGGGAAAACCAGTTTGAGAGCTCTTCTTTATTTCTGAAAAAAAAAAAAGCCTTTTTACAGCAAGAAAATATTCAGCAAAAATCAGCAAGCAAACTTTTACAACTTATCTCAGCCTTGCTGAAAAACTGCCCTGCTGAAACTTCGTTGTTGTTACTCCGCTGC